>JAOPUA010000055.1:8777068-8796009 GCA_027122455.1 Trisopterus luscus
CGGCCAGGGCAGCCCAGTGCCCCGCGCGCTGCCCAGGCGGGGACCCGACCGCCGGAACCCCCAGCCCGCAGCCGCCCCCCCCCCCCCCCCCCCCCCCGGGACCCCCGCCGGACAGATCAGAAGTAGACACGACGCGCATGCGAAGGCCTAAGCGATAAGGTCAAGTATGTGACCCATGTGTTTGCATAGTTTGGCAGAGCCATGCGCTAAATGGGTGAACTCGGGTTTGCAGAGCTGGCGAAGCAGCCGGTAACAAAATACAGAAGCATGATGAGGAATAGATTTTTTGCTATCCTTCAGGGAACGAAAGAGCATGTATTTTTAAAACAACCGCAGCAGGACGTGTGGCTCGGCTCGCAACCCGAGCCCAGACAGAGGGGGTCGGTTTTACCTTGGACGGTATAATGGTATTCTGAGGTTGCCGGGCAATGCGGAGCGGATTGTGGATCTGTGACGGACAGGAGAGAGCAGGTGGTCTGAAAGGTGATGTCATTCGGAGACCTTAGTGTCGTGCTATTATTAAACCTCGTTAAAGACGAGTACCCGCTGTGTCCGGTCGATAACGTTTGTCTAAGAACCCGGGGTGCGGTGGACTATCAGTTACCAGCCATTTCAAAATCTATCCCCTTTGCGTCATCACAAGTGGGACTGTTCACCCAGCGGTGTTATAAATAGACCTAACTGCGCTGTTAATGTGTCATAAAAGTCCAGCGCGTTAATTAGGACGACATTGAACTACTTTTCCTTGGAACCTTGCTGATTTAACAGGAAAGGTTTCTCCAGAGGACGAATAGGAGGATGAAAAGAAAAAGAAGAAGACAGAATAAAAAACGAGTGTGTCGTGACTGGAAGTGTGACTCGTTCTTTGGTTTGTTTTGGTACCTAATAGCGACTTACTTTCTGTAAGTGGCCTTGATTCATGGCATCGAACACTAACCCTGCTACATTTCCCCTGTCAGACGCACCGTCTACATACGGTGTAGAGATGGATCAGGCACAGACCTTATTCTGGTGTCAGCCCCCTGACAGACAACCGCTCACTTAAATATCACTGCAGCCATATGCACGGAAAACAATAGATATGAATCTAACAGACGTCAAAGATATTGTTTACACATCCATCTGTAGCAATGGTACTGTACAGGGAGTGTTATCACAAGCGTCCTCATAAGTGTACTGTTTCTCTACAGACAATGTTTATCACTGTAGAACACTCAATGCTCAATTCTTACTGGGAGAGTATATATTGTGGGGGGATGCGGGGAATGACCAGACGAGAGGTATATAACAACTCTCGGGCCCCACACACACAAACAACCAAACTAAAAAGGACATGTCCCACAACACACACACACAGGGTAGGGTGTTTGCTTCCGCCGACACTCCTGGAATTCTTTACGGAACCCGTAACACGGGTTCAAAAATATTTTACATTTGATGAAGTAAATCAGAATCAAATATTTTAATACAATTGTTAATGTCTGTCAGTATGGATTATCAATCCCTGCTAACAGGCAACTTGTATCACAGTTGTGTTAACAGTTACCGTCAATTTTGCATGAGTGAAAGTGGAATATTAATGAGAGATATTCAATTAATAGCAGGATTATCCATGTCATTTTGAAAGTTATAAGGAACACATTATAAACTGATTGAAAATGAACAGGCCACATTCAAATTACAGCGTCACCACAATAAGACTAGTTTCTAGTGGTGATACTGTAATATGATGGATCCATGCTCCTAGTTGATGGCTCCATCCTGTGGACTACAATCAATACGACGTGTTTCATTGGCTGGACCCCTCGTCTGTTTGTTTGCTCATCTGGCCTCCCTGTGTAACTCAAGCGATCTTTAACTATGGTGTTGCCATTAGTGCAACCTGGATAAACTCAAGCTGTCCTGCAGAGACACCCTTAAGCAGGCAGAAGTGGCACACTGTTGACGCACATAATTGGGCATGCTAGGGTGTGTGAACGTTTATTTTCCCTGGGGCTTCCCCATACAGACCCGGGCTTTGATGTCTGGTCCCGGCAGGAGTCTGGAAGTGATACAGAATGCAGAATGTAAAGGTTTACAGTGGTGTGCTCCCACAATTTACCTGGTTCCTCTCTACGGGCCACATCTGTAACCAATCAGGTCGGAGCACCACATCGCTGCAGACAAACTTCCGGTGGTCAAATGGAGGTTGTGGGGAGTGAGTCTAGTGCGGATCCCCTGGATATTTGACAGATTATTACAAGCAATAAATTCAGTATTCCCTGAGCTGGTCAGCACACCAAGTAAAGCATGGGGAAGGTTAATTTATGTGTCAGTTCATGTTTAAACTACATAATAAATCTTCCGTCAAATACTTCATTAGGAGCACATGAGGATAAAGATTTTATTATTTTGCAGGCAGTCGTGATAAATCAGGAGTGAAATCTGATTGCTTCAGAATTCGAAACATAAAATGTCTGCCCTTTACCCGGCAGTTTCCCGACATACAGTACAGTACCGTGGCCTCTTTCTCACTGCACTGGTAGCGGAGTCTTTAGGCGCAGTGGAGGAGCAGTGATTGAAGGCTTGTTTGGTTTCCAAAGGACCCCAAAGGGCGAGAAACCACGGCAGAATGATGAATATCTCCCCTTGTGTCTGGAGAGCAGGCCTGTGAATTCTGGAAGGCCCGTGTCACATTCCCGCCTCACCACAGACACCGGGAGACGGCCGTCGCCCAACGAGCATCATGTGCGTGTGTCCACACACGTGTGCGCGGAAACACTTGGCCACCAAGATATTTATACTGCATGCATATGCAGGTATTTGAATTGGCAAGGGAATAGACTCAAGGCTTCGGCCCGGAGTTTTACGGCCCTGGTTTCGGAGAAACGTGCGTGACCTACTTCATCCCGCTGCTCAAATGGGGGAGAAGCAGACAGTTTAAATTTAAGGAATTTGAGGAATCGTTGATCATGTCTTTTATCAGACAGATTCTTCAAAGATTTCCTTTTTCAGCCTGTGTGTTTGACATGGAAACTACGAGATAAATGTGACAGAAAGAAACATGGTTTCCCATTTTGCAATGCCTGTATTAAGCCCCTTCACTTTTCTCCCTTTTTATCAATCGCTATAGTCCTATCATCATTCATTACACAGATATCAGGGACCATACACACTAAAATTATCCTTGAAGTAGCTGAGCTGTACAGAATAGGCGGTGCTGCGTTAAGTGAGGAGAAAGCCATTCCTCGGTCTGAGATAGTGGATAATGCAGTAACTGTATTCGCACTAACCATGAGCGCAGACCACAAATCATCTTCTGGCACACACAGAAAAAAACAAACACAAGCCATGTTGATGGAAGCAGAAGTTTAAATCATCCATTCTACACACACACACACACACGCATACACACACGCATACACACACGCATACACACACACACACACATGCATACACACACGCACACACGCACACACGCACACATACACACACACACACGCATACACACACACACACGCACACACGCACATACGCACACACACGCACACACACAGTAGTGGGACAGCACTCCAGCTGTGGGACTGTGGGTGATACGGTGGACACAGGAAACACTGCAATAGTGTAACACAGGGGCCTTTGTTTAATTCCAGCCAGATTGTTTGGGTGCCAGGTCTGGTTGTCTATAGCAGCATCAAGCAGTATGAAGGCCCTAAAATCCAGATTTATTGCAGAGGTCAGTAATGACCGCATTGTTCCATGAAGGCATTGTCGAGAGAGGGCCGTCTGACGGCCAAGGCAGAGGAGTGTGGGGCGTGGGGCGTCTCGGTTCAGAGCTAAAAACCATGTTGAGCACGAGAACGCCGGGAGACTTCTATTGGAGCTTGCCAAGGGATGTCTTTACGTTATGATGTCATTATGTTCTCCTGCTCCTCATGAACGAACGAACTTCACCTGTAAACTCGCTGAAATGCAGCGGACGCACGGACGTTCTATCGGAAAATCAGTTGGATCACTCACACACACACACACTCACACACATGCACGCACACACGCACATGCACACACACACATACACACACACACACGCACACGCACACACACACACACACACACACCTCCCCCCCACAACCACACATACTTAACATAATCCCGCACCAATGACGACAGCATACAGTATTTGCTTATTATACATAGTTGAATGTTTGTGTCTTTCACACAACATGCATATGAATGAGTTGTTTGTTTTGTGCTGTGTTCTACCCCATGCTGTGCTGCCCTCTTGGCCAGGTCATCCTGGCTAAAGCGTACAAAAGGAAGCAGCAGTCTCTTATATTACAAAGTAAAAGCGTGACAGTTCCCCTTTAAGAGCAGAACTGAATATATCTACCAAATCTTCTCTTATATTAAAGAAGTAGTGCGCATGACGGTTCCCCTTCAAGAGCAGTACTGAATAAATCTACAAATCCATGGATTGTGATCAATGGTGCGATCATTTGAATACTTTTCAAATGAAGTTAGCAGACAGATATCCCTGTTAGGAACTGTACGACATCTCCCCGATCATTACATAAGCGTTGTGGTCACCATATGTTTGACTGAGAATTGGTCACACATCCAACAAGTGGTTTTCATAAAATATCAGGGAATTACACTGCATTCCTATGTTTATGGAACAGAATTCCTTTCTTTTTCTTATACTTTTCTGGAACATTTAACTGGTTTAAAAAAAGGTCCCATGTCTCTAGCCACAGAAGACATTTGAATATGGAACCTTAACATTCTGAAGTGCGCTTATGTACTTTACATTATATAGTTCAACTTATGTACTATTATAAGCACCATTCCATCTCACAGCTACTTGTTACTCGGTTTAGCACCCTGGTCCTGTTTCAGCTGAAATGACAGCATTAGCAATGAGGTAAAGTATTAAAGTCAACAGGAACCAAGAAGTTTTCCTAAGTGTGTATCATTATCAGTGATCTCAGTGAATTGCAGCAATTTGCTATGAAATGGCTCCCAGTTGTTCTAAAAGCTACTGCACATTTTTGTTTAAAACAAGCACATATCACAGTTAATGTGGCTACTGACGCCAATTTTTAAGCTAGGATTAGCATGCAAATATATTCCTTTTTTTTTTGAGCAAAGACAACGAGTTTTTTCTTTATTGACTTTTTCCATCCTTCTCCAGATATTGTTCTTTTTTTGGTGTATTTACCTTGTGTCAATGCCAAACCAGAGACTTAAAAGCAGCAGAACAGCAGTCTGAAGCGACACACATTGTGTTGTTTCATGTCAAACACTTCACCAACTTCTCCTTCTTCTTCCGATATCACATCCATATCCCCCGGCCGTAAAATAAACAAACTATCGCAGACCGTATCAAAAGCTCTCTGCTGGCTTTGCCACATGGAAGGGAGGGTTTGACGGGAGCTGTTTTCACAGCTGGAGTTGAAGTTTACCTTCAGAGAGAAACAGCAGCTCTCTCATTCTCTCAAGGACCCACTGGGTTGATCATCACCTATATCCACCGCATATACAGCACTTTATTGACATATCCCAGACGTCTTTCATTGAAACGCCCTCCAGACCTAGTCTATAAGTTAAACACATGTATTGACCTTATGAATGGGTAATTAAATGCAATAAGTTGGGAAATACAACAGAATTGTTTTCTCCTCTTATTTTAGTTTTTATTCAAATGTATTGATACATCATGTACATTTACTGCATTCTTACTTAATAACAGTATCCTCTTACTCTATTGTGTCCAACACAATAGTTCTGTTTCATTTTGGTCATGTTTCCCTTACTGTACAGACCTACATACGTATATAGAAGAGGATTAGTTAAAGATATCTCATGTAATGTTGGGATGTAAGTTCTCCAGTGTACAAACAGGTTTTAAAACATTTTAAAAAGTTTTCTTTACATTGAGAAAGATAACATTTTTGGATAGTGTTCTTAGAAAAACAGCTGTCACTCAACGTGAGATGAAAATATAAATATTTTGCTAATGTCAGCGGGCGGTCCAACCCCACAGAGAATCTCTCTCCTTAAAGCTTCCTGTAGCCCTCCATGCTGCTGCCCATAGCTTCGGTATTACCCCCATTTGCAATAAGGTAACTGACAGCTCCCCCTCTTTATGGGCCCCTCTCACCACTACTCTGCCAGATTGACTCAGACACAGACACACTCATGCCTATGTATTATATATCCCCTGTTTTGATCTGAACAATTACTGATATTTGATGTTTCACTAAGACAACATTTTGTCAGGACGTCATATACTGTATTCAACAATTGAAACATACAATCTTCCATGATATTACTGGCACTCATCTTTTTTTCCGTGTACCGTTAAAAGTCTTTGCACGAATTGTGATCGTCCTATGTCATTGACGTTTGGGTGTCTGATGTCCTGTTGCCATCAACCTGATGCATCACTGTCCACATGTCACTCTCTCTTACAGCACACGTACATAGGTGAGCTTTGAGTCTGTGCCCAGTTGATTCTTGGCAATGCACTTGTATGCTCCAGAGTCTGAGACCATGGGTCTCTGGATGATCAGTGTTCCCTGAGGGTGGAGCAACTCGCTGCCCTTGGGACGACCCGGCCCCGCTGCGGACAGGACCGACCCGTCCGGCAGCTCCCAGTTGATCTCCGGTTTGGGGATCCCGATGGCGCCGCAGCTGAGCTGGACCGGTGCTCCCACCATCGCCCTCACGTTTGCGGGAGGCCAGGTCGTGATGCGGGGAGTGTAAGCAATGATGATGACGGGGACCGTAAGAACTGCTTCCCCGGCTTCGTTTTGCGCTCTGCACACATAGGTTCCTCGGTCGTAAATGGTGGTGTCGCGCACCACCAAGGTCCCATTGTGCAGCAGCCTGTAGCGTCCAAGGGCTTGAGTACCGGTCAGGGTGTGGCCTCCTGGTACGGTCCAGGAGACGCTGGGTCTTGGGCTGCCGTCGGTCAGGCAGTGGACGAAGAGCGGCTCCCCAGAAACAGCGCGTATGATGCCCCTTGGCCTCGAGAGAATGTAAGGCTTCTGGCCTACCTCCAAGAGAATGAGCTTCTCTATGTAGCCCACAGAGTTCTTTGCAGCACAGCGGTATTTCCCGCTATCCTCTTTAACAGGGTTGTAGATTATAAAAGTCCCATCGCTTCCAAGGTGATGCCTGTGTCCACGTTCATGCCCAGCGGTGAAACGCGTCCCGTTCGGCAGGATCCATATCATCTCCGGTGTGGGATGTCCGTCGGCAGAGCAGTTCAACACCGCGGTCTTCCCCAACCGGGTGATGACGCGCTCATTGAAGGGGTTTCTAAAGATTGGTCTTCTCAACATGTTGGTCACTTCCAGCTGCACGACCATGACCGCTTCACCCCCGGCATTCCTCGCCATGCAGATGTACTCTGCGGTGTCAGTTGGCCTCACGTTTCGGAACTCCAGCGTCCCATTATGATGGACATTGATCCTACTGCCAAAATATGGAGCCTTCAGGAAAATGTTATCCGGCATTATCCAGGTGATTGACGGCAATGGCATTCCCTCTGCCTTACAGTCTATAAACTTCCTGGAATACTTTACCGCTGCGTCCTTGATCTCTGTCCTATTCTGGCGATAGCCGTTTATCACCGGCGGGTTGCCGTCCAGCTCCAATCTGTACACTTTCCTGTTTTCCCCGGCGGGGTTGCGGGCCATACAGACATACTGGCCGACGTCCATCATCTTTACGTCTCTTATATCCAGGGAGCCGTTCACATGCATCAGGTACCGCTCGTGAGAGGCTGCGATCACGTCGTTGTTGGGTAACATCCAAAGAATCTTGGGTTTGGGCTCTCCCACCGCCTCACAGTCAAAACGGACGTTTCCTCCAGGCTTCACCTTGCCATAGGTCAGTCTCGGGGGGCGTATCCTCGGAGCAGCTGTCACCACGGTGATGTGCACATGCATCTCATCCTTGCCGACTTGGTTCTCAGCATAGCAGGTGTAGTCGCCTTCCTCGGAAATACCAACCTGAAAGAAATAACATGATAAGCGGAACTGTTTCAGAAGAGACCTCGGTATGATTACAGATGAGAGAGGGCACACGGATTAGGGTTACCTGATTCAAGTAGAGTGTCCCGTTATCAAACAGAACAAAGCGGCGTCTTCGCCGGCCGCCACTGTAGCCACTGCTGCTGTCGGACTGCATGGCGCTGTTGACCAGCGTACCGTCCGGTAGACCCCACGAGATGTCCGGCTGGGGGGACCCGGAGGCCTTGCAGTCGACCTTGAGGTCTCTACCGAAGGGGACCTGCTTCTTGCCGTAGTGCTTAGGTTCAATCTTAGCGGGCTTCATGGACACAGAGACCTTCATGAGCTGGAACTCATCGCCCATCTTGCTGCGCGCCACACAGAGGTAGTCTCCCGCATCTTTGTCGTTCACCATGTTGACGATCAGAGTTCCATTTTCCTCCACATAGATTCTGCTGCCCATCCTGAAGCCAACAGAACAGAACGATGACAAGGAATTAGAATAGCTTCATGATGTATGAATAGGATATTTACATAAAATCGTAAGAAATAACATTATTTATGTAAAATAATGATAATACATAATATATTATTATATATGAGTAATTCATCTTATTTGTGTAGAAAAGAAAATAGAATACTTCACAGGCCTTTAATAAACTCAAAACATATATATATATTGAATTTAACATAATAAACAATAACTATATGGGCATTATAATAAAGCAGAAAGCTTTGAGACTTTATTGGCATTACATTTTATGAAAAATCTGAGCTCAATTGGAGAGCTTGATAAAAATTGTGCTTACTTTAGGTCTACCACACTCACCATGAAAACATCAGAGGTCATGAGCTCATATACCTATTGCCATAATTGTTACCAGCGTTTCCATTTGGATTGTGCTGGAGTACATTAGTGGCCTGCATTCATTCGGTCAGAGGGCTCAGTATCTCGTTCCATCATGCTAAGCCTGGAAGGACTGACTATTCAGCACATTAAAACACTAAAACTATTATTCTCTGTCTGAACGGGATCTGGTGCAGGGTTAACACAGGAAGCTCAACTGGAGGAATGAGGATGGATGGAAGCCTGAGTGCGATATTTAAAATAGAGCCATTTTCAACTATATAAATACAAGGATCCCAGGAGGAGCTATACGTTTCAGCAACATGTTCTTGATCTGTACTCAGGACTTGGCTGAGGCTCAAAGACTCCACTGATTTTTTGCTTTTCTTACTTACGATTTTAGTTTCCAGTGCATGGATATCAATCTGCTCCTAGAGCCAATTAAACTACATTTTGTAACTATAACAAATGTATATTATTTACTTTGTTGCGATGCACTTACTCCTACTATGCACTTGACTGTCATTAATAATAATAGCCTGGGAAGAAAAACTAAAAAACTATTAAATAAATATAATGATTGTGTGCTTTGACTGTCCTCCGCCTCACCTGTACGAGAAGTAATATATATAATATATATTGCTATTAATATGAGTCTGCTAAATAACGTAAACAATGTAATAATGTAAAACGAAAACTGCCCCAGCTAAGCTAGTAAATAGAATGGAATTTAATAAACAAGGGGATGGAGGGGTGTATTACCTATGCCACTGATCCACCACTGCTTTAGAAGGTAGTCTCCACATAATCCTGGGTTTGGGTTCCCCTGTTGCCAAACAGTTCAGCCTCAGCTGATCCCCAAAGGACATCTCCGTCATGAGCTGGGACGTCTTCACTATCCGAGGCGCAGAATCTCGCTTCTCCACCGTCACTGTCACCACCCTCCGCTCCGATCCTGTGGAACTTGTCGCGATGCATTCGTACTTCCCGTTGTCTGTTAAAGTCAAATCCTTATAGTGAAGGGTACCATTGTCATACATTGCCACTCTGGGATCCAAAGCGGGCCTGTTTGTCTGAACGGCCGAGCCATCTGGGAGAACCCAGTGGAGGGTCGGCAGGGGGTTGCCTTGGCCCGTGCATTGCAGCCACAGACTGTGGCCCATAACAGCTTTTACATTCTCACGTTTCTCCTGCAGGATGCCAGGGGGAGCCGACACCACCTGAAGTCGCACTGTTGCAGTCGCGGCTCCCGCTGGGTTGCTAGCGATGCATTTGTAGTGACCTCTATCATAAACAGACACCTGCTCGATGATCAGGGTGCCCTCGGGTGTCACGGAAGCCCGCCCCTTGCCGGAGATGTAGCCCCTCACTTGCGTCCGGTTGGCGAGAATCCAGGATATCAGAGGTATGGGACGACCCTCTGCCTTGCATTTCATCTCCACAGTGCTTCCAGCATGAACCTTAATCTCCCGGATCTTGGGCTCCAGGATGCGTGAGGGGTATGCTACCACAGAGAGGGTTACCAATAATTTGGCTGAGCCCAGATCATTCTCAGCAAGACACAGGTATTGGCCACGGTCCTTAATGTTGGCATTGTGGATGGCCAGGGTGCCATTGCTCAAGACTTCAAACTTGCCCATCTTCCCCTTGATGGTAATTGTGTGTCCTTAAAAAAAAGAGATTGAGATTAGTTGTGATTCGTGATTGCCAAATGACTTGTATATAAATATATATATATATACATATATATAATATATAATGTTTGTAAACAGAAATGCAGTCATGTCTGTGTTAGTGGGAACCTGTTTGTGTGAACCACAGTGTTGATCTTTTCAATTCAACTAAAGACATGGTGGTTGTTCAGAGTTGGTGTACCTGTACTTGTTGAGAAGCGCATCCACCTGATGGCTGGCTCAGGGTCTCCCACTGCCTCACAGGGCAGGAAAGCATCAGAGTTGGACAGCACCGTGAAACTAGCTGCATTACCACCGAGTATCTTGGGCTTGCTTTGCATATTCTTGGCAGTGGAAAGATCTACCCCCACTGTGGTTGCTGTAGTGGTGTATTCTTGCTCTGCTGTGGTAATGGCTAATGTGTCAAAGGTGACGGCTATCCCTGAATTGCTTCTCATTGTCGGCCTGATTGGCATCGGTGTTGGCTGATCCCTGTTCCTCTCAGCTGGTTTGATATTGCTGTCGACTGTGGTCCTAAATGTGGTGGCTGGGTTCTTTGTAGTGGATGGCCTAATCGTGATGACAGTGGACAAAGTTTTGGGTATGGTTACCCAAGGGCCTTTGGTCACAGTCTGGGTTCGAGGAGTAGTATAGGTGGAGTCATGCCACTCATCTTCTCCATATGCGTTTGTTTGCTCTTCTGAAGATGCCATCCCTGTAGAACCCTCATGCTCCCTGGATGGAGTGTCAAGAGGTGTGGAGACTAAGGTGGTGTAAATGGTGGGTTTGAAATGAGTTGTTGTCTGTGTTGTGGTGGGAGGTGCTGTAGTAGTTGTAGGTTTCCTGAAGGGTCTTCTTCCCTTTATTGGCTTCCTCCTTCTGCCAATACGTCCTCCTGCTCCATTAGGCTTCTGTTTGATCACACGCCAGTCCTCAGGGTAGCCTCCTGAACCAGAGGCGTCATCTGGGTTTGCCCTTGAAGGTGGACTGACTGTAGGTGGGGAACCAATCGTTTGGATTGGTGGTGATGTCTGAGTATTGGTGAAAGTGTTGTATGTTGGAATTGTAGTAGTTTGATAGTGTGAGATAGGTGGCGCTGTTGTAGGCTCATAATCAGCAGAGGATACATCATCATAGTCATTATCTGAGGTGCGTTCTTTGCTTGTAGTGTATCTGGAGTGAATCAGATACATGGTGGTTGCAGGAGCAGCAGGGGAGGTGGTTGGGATCATTGTAGTGGTTTTCACTGTGGTGGTTGTCTGTGTCTTGAGGAATGGTTTCTGGAATCTGTTCAGCCTCTGCCTATACTTGCCCTTGTGACCAAACTGCCTGTTCCATTGGAATCGTTTTTGTACAGCCTTAGTAGGCATGGGGGTTGTTGAAGAGATTGCGTCCTCGGTTGTGGACATTAATGGATCAGGGGTAAAGGTAAGCTTAGGGGCATCTGCAGAGGTAATGTAGTCACTTGAATATCCAGGCCCAGACTGGCTGTGGATAAATGGGGCTTTGGTAGTGTAATACTTTGTTGTAGCTGTGGTATGTCGTGCAGAGAGAGGAATATCTGATTTGCTCCAATGGGAGCCCATGGATATTGGTGAGGTGGCAACATTTGGTTTCTCTGTCGTTATCATCTTCTCTTTTGCGTCACGATTGAAGTCTGAAAGAAAATGTACATTTGGCAGACACAGATAATCAAATCAATGAGTCAATTAACATATATTTAAAGATTCTGTCAGAACATAATAATTATATACAAAACAAGACTAACCTGTTACAAGTTGCACAGTGTAGCCCACTGTAGCATTCCGTTCCTTCTTTATTGTAGGCAGTGTGAGCTTATTAATATAGGATTGTATGTCAGTGATCCTATTGGGCTTAATGATCCTCCTACGTCCTTGGAAGGGTCTTCGGCGACCTCCTCTTCCTCCTCCTCCTCTGCCAGGCTTTGCTGGTGGAATGATGTGAATCTGCTGGTGGGAGATGATGGTGGATCCAGCCGGTAGCCCGGGGGATGTGATCTTTTGGGTGGTGTGGAAGGTAACCTCATCTTGACCTCTCTCTGTGATGGTAACCGCGGTGAAAGTGGTCTGGCTCTCTGCATCCGTGGATATGTGAACAACGGGGTCAGCCGGATCTGCTCCATCCGTCATTGGAGTAACGTTGGGCTCTGTGACAAAAGAGAGACCCGTGCTGGTCTCAAGCTCTGCAGGATTCTTCCCTGAGGATGTCAACTCAGTTTCCTCTGAGTTATCAGTAGCCACAGCACCATCTTGGTTTCTGTGTGTTCTGGTCTCACTAGTGTAGAATTCCCTTGGTATGATCCAATTACCAGCTGTTACACTTGATTTTTCCAATGAAGGGTCCTGTGGGATGGCTGCATCGCTTTGGAGTTCATTCAACCTCTCAGGACTGTCTGTAAATGCTGATTCCATAGGCTTCACAAGATGTGACTGTGTGTATGACTCAGTGGTTTTCATGGCATCTGTCTGAGTGATCGCTAAACCGTTATAGTCACTGTTCTGTTTTTTCATCACAGTGTCAGGGTAGGTGCTGTAGTCCAGTGGTCTTGCAGTTAACAAAGTTGTATCTACCTGAGGGCTGTCTGTCGAATATGTAACTGAATCTGGTAAAACCACTTCGTTAAAACCTTCACCAGAGCCTGTTTCCCCATTTCCAGAAAGACCTGTGTCTCTTAGTTTTGATCCACCTTGAGCCTTTTTCATGAATTCAGCAAATTTCTCCGGGGCGACTCTCCTGCTGTTTGTATTAAATATCCTGTTGCTCCAGATGCGTCTGTTGCCCATCGGGCCATTCCGCCGTTGACCCATTCTACCCCGACCTAGGGACCCCAGCCTGGGGTAGGGCCTGTCCGAGGTGATAGTCCTAGACTCCTGACTAGTTCTTTCAGATAAGGGAGGGGGCTCACTGAGATCCATCGCCTTTTCCACAGTGTCAGACTCAACCATAACATCCACCCCCAATGTTGGCTCTTTATCCTCTTCTACTGTGCCCACAGCTTCCTCTGTAACAGTCACCAGTGAGACCAGCAGATCAGCTCCCATGTAGTTAGCAGCCAGGCACCTGTAGAAGCCCCGGTCCCTCGCGGTGAGACCACGAATCCTCAAAGTCCCGTTTTCGTGCAGTTTCTTGTTCCCGTGAGACTCTCGGATCACGGAGTGATCTGGAAGAATCCATTGAACGGAGGCCTCCGGGCTCCCTGTGGAACTGCAGTCCAGGACCAGATCTTGACCCAGTGCTCTGGAGAGCTGGACCCCATTGACCTCGGCTTCCTCCACGTCCGTGGGCAGCACTGTGATTCTGAAGTTGAGAATGTCTGCGTCCAGGTAGTTGGTGGCGATGCACCGGTAGAGGCCAGCGTCGGAGGTGTCGGCGCCACGCAAGGTGAGCTTCCCGTCAGCTGTGATGACAATCTTTCCTTCCTCGCTGAAGAAAGGAGCTCTGACCTTATTGCCGTCTGCTAATATCCATTCGACAGAAGGCTTTGGGTCGCCCATGGTCTGGCAGTTCAGCTCTGCTACACCACCTATAACATCACACAGCATAGCGTCAGCATAACATAACATCACATCACATATAATCGAATCAACAATATATCCCTTAAACAACAAAATATGATATAGTCTAACGATAAGAACAAAAGCGATAGTATATATTTTCAACTATATTCTAATTCCATCTTATCCGGCTACCTTTCAGTACGGTGTGCTCGGTCCTCGTCTTGTTGTCCCGTTTGATCAGGGTCCAGCTGTAGCGATCCTTCTTGGGAACTCTGCTCTCCACGCGTAGGTGCACCGTGGACCAGTACCTTATGTGCAAGGTGGAGTAGGTAGTGGTGGTGCGGTCGAGCTGGAAGTGCACCACGTCCTGCATTAACCAGCCGGGCGTGGCCGTGATCACGGCCTTAATGTCGGTGTAAATCCCCTCCTGGCCGTCCTCCGGTCTGAGCTGCCGGTACTGGTACAGCATCTCTGGGCTCCGGGACAGCATCCGGCCTCTCTCCAGCCTCATGGGAGAGTCGCTGTAGGTGGCCAGGATGTGCCACAGCTGCTGCACATGTTCGTAGTCCACGTTGCAGACCAGCGAGGAGGCCACGTCAACTCTGAGGAGGGCCACGTCGTCGTCCTCCTCGGTGAGGGTCAGGTTGTCCGTGGACGAGGGCCTCTGCACGGTGCAGGACAGCACGGCCACATTGAAGAAGTGGTCCGTGAGGTTGAGCTGCATGGAGCCAATGGGAGCGATGAAGTCCCTGGGGAGGACCGGGGTGAAGTCGCCGGTGGCCAGGCTGACATTGCTCTGCTTGAGGTGGGGGTGGATCCAGGGCTGGGTGCAGGTGAAGGCCTCGTCGGGGAGCTGAGACAGGGGTCGGCCGGGATGGGGCCCGGGGGGGCTGGCACACATGGGACACAGCTGGCCGCGGGCGTACTTCTTGTCACGCTTGCACTTCAGCACACCTGCGGGACATCCGGACAGAGAGTTTTGTATTATGTGCTGTGTTAAGCTGTATGTAGAGTAATGTCCTGGAAAAGTGATGGACATAAATGTGATTTTATGTATCTTGTCTGTATATGTGTCATCAGTCATTTGATCTCATTTTACCATTGACTTGATAGAGAATATATTTTTTAAGCTTAGCAAAACATTACATCACAGTGACCATTTTAGGGAAACCATAAATTCCATTTATAATAACTACATCGAAATCCATGGTTACCTACATTTCAATTAAGTGTGTACTGGGTTGGTTGGCAAAGGTTTGGCTTTTTAAATGCTGTAGTCCAGACGACTTATGTTGTAGATACATTCTCATTCCCCACATCTCACTGGAAATGACAAGACGACACCGAAGCAAACACAACCTCTCTCTCTCTCTCTCTCTCTCTCTCTCTCTCTCTCTCTCTCTCTCTCTCTCTCTCTCTCTCTCTCTCTCTCTCACCTGGGTTCCTCCGGGCCCACGCCGGGAGCCACTCCATGCGGCAGTCGCAGGACCAGGGGTTCCCGTGCAGGAAGAGGTTCTCCAGCCGCGAGCAGCCGCTGAAGACGTCGGCGGGCAGGCCGGTGAGGTGGTTGTCCGACAGGTGGATGTTCCTCACCGAGGACACCTTGAAGGCCCCGCTGAGCCGCAGGGTGACGAAGGTGTCGGGGTGGAGCTGGTGCAGCAGGTTCCCCTCCAGGTGGACCAGCTGGAGGCTGGTGAGGCCGTAGAAGGCGTCGGGGCTGATGAAGTCGATGCTGTTGTGGTCCATGTGCAGCCTCAGCAGGGAGTCCAGCCCCTTGAATGTCCCCTTCCGGAGCTCCTTCACCTTGTTGTAGGACATCTTCAGGACCTGGGGGACGGTTGTAGAAATACATTTGTGTATGTATTTCTTTTTTTTGTATTTCTTTCTTTTTTTGATAAGCAGGCATTGAGCTATATATCAATCCACAAACACACATGTAAAAGCAATGCTAATAGATACAGAGGAATTCCCAAGCATGTCAGTGTGACGCCTATGGATACAAAATCTGTCAACATATAGAAGTCGGACACTAAACTCATTGGTCACAAGCAGTTATTAAATCAATAAATGTGATTGATAGTTTGGGAATAACACTTTAGTGAAACAATGTATGTTATTGATAAGAGCTGTTTTTGGATTAACAAGGGCTTTACCTGTAATGATTTAAGGTCCAGGAAGGCACTGTTTTCAATCGTGTGGATGGTATTACTGTGCAGCATCAAAAGCTCCAAGTTTTCAAGTCCTGTGAAGTCGCCCTCTCTCAAGACCGTTATGCTGTTGTACCTATCGATAGAGAAGTAAATAAATTAACCATTAAAAAAAATGTATGGCCAAAAGATGGTTAAAGATAAGACATTGTAACGTTTCGTATAAAAACGAACTGCAATATTTGTTCAGAGCAAAGAGAATGAGGGGAAACTAACCCCATGTTAATGCGTTCCACAGACGGTTGGATCTGCTCAGGTATGGCGGTGAGGTATCTGAAGGTGCAGTGCACTTCTCCGGGAACATAGCAGGCGCATGATTTGGGACAGCCGCTGCTCGCCGGCAGCATGAGAGCCAAGACAAACACGGACAGGAGCAGCCTGCGCCGTGAGTATGAACCGCCGAGAGCAGGCATGTTGACCCGGGAGAGCGCTGGGATCTCACTCAGAGCCCACTTCATCCTCAGATATGAATTCCCTGTGGGCGTAAAAAAGTTTTGTTTTAAAAGCAATGTGTGTTTATTAGGGCGATTTCGCGAGGTCGATCACGACGGTCGATAGATAATGCGTAATTAACATGTTTAGGACATTCATTTATAAAATACATTTGTTTGAGCAAATATTGGACAATTGGGACGTCACACAAAAAGTTCCCAACAAGAAATCGATTAGCAATTCAATAATGTTCCACGTGACTGAAGTTTTTGTACAACGATTGTTGAATAAAAAAAATAAATTAAAAATACACAGGCTGCATTTTATTTAAAAAAACCTAAGAACAAACAGAAGGGAAAAGTCTTACCGCGGTGCAATATGACCAAGTGTAAGGAGGTCCACCGTGAAGTGAAAAAGAAAAAAAGAAAAATACTTTCAGGTACAGCGGAGCAACATCTTTTGTAAGTTGTGATTATTCCTGGGTTTGGGTGGCGCTCACTGTGGCGCTACTGGACTGATGCTCTGAGCGCCCGGGACTCACGCGTCACACCGCCGCCCCCCTTTACCAGTTGCGCCTCAATATTCTCTTACTCCAAACAAATAAAGCGAGATACCTTACTGCGGAACAAATATCAAAAAATAATTTAGTTATTAATGATTTCAAGCCTATTTTGATTTGGAGAGACTTGGTGGACGCATCTGATTCTTAAACAATGAAACACCAAAATGTGGCTCCATTACTCCTGTTCGCTTTTTCATAATTGCCAGAATACGACATCCGGCCGGATTACGACATCCCATAGTTACGTAAACACAAACATTAACAAACACACACACACACACACACACACACACACACACACACACACACACACACGTGTTTGTGTCAAACTGTCTGAACATTTCATCTGTTGTCACCAACGTATTTAACAGAAAATAACAATAGACACAAACAGTAGTTATTGAGGAATCTGTTAAAGATTGTTATTGCATCATTGGGGTTTATAAAGCGTGGCATTAAATCCCACCAGTGCAGTGTAATATCAATCTTGGACGATTCAACCAACAATTTCGCCCTGAGGTAGTTATTAAGAGTATCACCTCCTCCATTATATCCTAGCTGGTGACAGAGCTGCGAAGGCATGTCCTTTGTGTCGCTGACAACATGTGTTTTCTCGAGCCAACATCTGGACAGCAAATCTCTCGTCTCGCTTTTGTTTGTTTGTTTTTCTTCTCCTCGAGTATCTTATTTTCTTCTCTCCATCCTCTCCTCTCTTCTCCTGCCCATCTTCCATCCATCTCCTCTCTTCTCCTTTTGTTCGTCTGTTCTTCCTCCCCAGTCTTCTGTTCTGTTTCCCACTCCTCTCTTACCCCCTCTTCTCCTCTCCACTCTCCTCCTCTCCTCTCTTCTCCTCTCATCTCTCCTCCTCTCCACTCTCCTCCTCTCCTCTCTTACCCCCTCTTCTCCTCTCCACTCTCCTCCTCTCCTCTCTTCTCCTCTCATCTCTTCACCTCTCATCTCTTCTCCTCTCCTCTCTTCTCCTCTCCCCTCCTCTCTCCTCCTCTACTCTCTTCCCCTCTCATCCCTTCTCCTCTCCTCTCCTCTCCTCTCCTCCTCTCCTCCTCTTCACCCTGTCTCCTCTCCTCACTACGCCTGCCAGTGCGTGCCTCTGCGGTGGACTCTGTCCCGTCAGCAACAATCGATTCCCCAGCAGAAGTGCCAAACGCTGGCACCGCCACGCCGTTCCCTCGCTCCCTACCTTGGCTTGTTTTGAAGAGGAGCTTGTAAATCACTTCCCCGCGTCTCAGATCAGGCGTCATGGGAGATGGAGAATGGCTCTGGCGTGGCTCATGTGTTTCACAGGCCCAGCCGAACGTAGCAGCAGTACCCAAGTGGGTGGATGCATCTGCTGTCCCTGTGTCCACCACCTGCCCCCGGTCCAGTGAGCCAGGGCAGGCTTGGCGGTACAGTGCTGTTTGCATCAGAAATCTCTCCGCTCTTCGCTAGCGTCCAATTCGGTTCAAACAAGAGTTCATAATTTTTGATTTAGTGGATGTTCATGGCACATGGAAATGCCACGTTAACCTACTAACAGTCTTACAGTTTGTTTGAGGTTGCATTGAGAAAGTCATTTAGTATGGTTCAATATAACTACCTTTTCCTGTAGAACTATCTGTGGGTGTGTGTGTCTGTGTGTAGGTGTGTGTGTGTGTGTGTGTGTGTGTGTGTGTGTGTGTGTGTGTGTGTGTGTGTGTGTGTGTGTGTG
>JAOPUA010000055.1:9088056-9098346 GCA_027122455.1 Trisopterus luscus
GCTATTGCCGCCTCACTTTTTTCGCAACCAACCCCCCCCCTTGGACATGGTTCCTCCGCACAAAACAACCCCAGCCCGAATCACCCCCCCCCCCCCCCCAGTTACGGAGTCATTTACTTCTGATCGGGTCGACAAAGACGGCCATTCACCGTCGCGCTCTCATGATCGTTACGCAACCGGCTCCTCGCCGGCGCTCTCCGCTCGGCCTGAACCTCTGTCTCCTCCTGGTCGTCTGCACGCGTCCGCGCACGTCGTCGTCCTAGCGTGACACCACGCGTCACGTGACGCACCCGGGTCACGTGACGCACCCGGACGCGGCGGCAGGACCGGGGATCATCGTCGTTATGGCGTTGCCGTCTGGACGTTAACGCGAGACGGAGGATTATTGAAAGCAGTAGAAAAAACGATTCGAAAAAGTGAAGAAAAAAAAAAGTAACATTAACGCCTGCCTTGTTCTTCATCCAAACTGGATGTATTTACCGCGACATGATTGTTTACTGATTGGTTGCGGAGCTGTTGGAGACGTCCACCAATAGGAGAGTCGAAGCACAGATTCAGATTTTTGGTTGGATGATCAAACCCTTGTTTCCCCGGCCCCCCCAGTCCTACCCAAATGCACCTCGCTGTGTTGTCCTACCTTTATAAAGGTCAGTTAACGTTCCATACCAGATAAACCCTAGGCAGACACCCCCCCCCCCCCATCGTCAATAACCTAGCAGGGGTCAAAGGTCACGTCAGATCGAAACTGAACCCAGCAGGAATGTTGTCAACATGAAACTGAGAGCAAACTGCGATGCCTGCAACAGCCCCCACGCCGCCTGCTCATGTCTCCCCCCCCCCCCGCGCGCTGCAGCTGGAGAACGAGACCCAGCTGGTGTCGGAGGCCTACGAGAACCTGGTCAAGTCCTCCTCCAAGCGGGAGGCCCTGGAGAAGACCATGAGGAACAAGCTGGAGCTGGAGGTCCGGCGGCTCCACGACTTCAACCGGGACCTCCGGGGTACGTGGTCAGAGCGCCCCCCTCCCCCCCCCACCCCAACCCCCCCTCCCTCCAGGTCCTCCAGGTCCTCCAGGTCCACCACCCACCATCTCCGGGCGCTCCCAGTGAGATGTCCCAGTGACTCCCAGTAGTGGTGGTCTGTACTGGTTCTCTCCCAACGCTGCTCCCGGCGTCGTGGGGCGTCGGGGTCTCGCTGCAGCCGGTGACTCACAGGGACGGCGGGCTGTGGTGGCAGTGGGCCGGTCCCCAGTGGCCCTGGAGGCAGACCAGTGTGGACTCACCGTGGCGCTGCTGCCCTGCTGGTGACTGACTAACCTAGGGGGGAGGGGGGAGGAGGGTGTACTGGGCAGCTACCAGTGACTCAACAGGGGAGGACTGGGCTTCGCACCGCACACACGCCTGGGATGTGTGTGAGCCGTGGGTTGCGGTGTGAATGTTGTCGTGTTGCGTTGCCGGGGTGTGTTGCCGGTGCCTGACGTTGTGCGTCCTGTGGTGTGTGTCTCTGCAGAACGCATGGAGACGGCTAACAAGCAGCTCGCCGCTAAGGAGTGCGAGGGGTCGGAGGACAACCGCAAGACCATCTCCCAGCTGCACGCTCAGAGTGGGTCTCACGCACACGCGCGCACGCACACACGCACACATGCACACACACTCACATACAGAGAATGTGTGTGGATTCCAGTGTTTATATACAGTATTCACACGTGTGTATCTCGGTGTGTTTACATTGTGCTGTGTGTGTGTCTGTGTGTGTGCGTCTGTGTGTGTGCGTGTCTGCGTCTGCGTCTGTGCGTGTGTGTGTGCGTCTGTGTGTGTGTGTGTGTGTGTCTGTGTGCGAGTGTGTGTGTGTGTGTGTGTGTGTGTGTGTGTGTGCGTCTCTGTGTGTGTGTGTGTGTGTGTGTGTGTGCATCTGTGTGTGTGTGTGTCAGTGCTTGTAAATGCCTTGGATTGTTTACTGATGATGTTGAGGGGCATCAGTGGCCCTGAGGGTCTGCGCTCTCCCTGTGACTACTGGATTGAGTGTGTACCTGTGTGAAATACATGTGCATCTGTGTGTCCGTAGGCATGCGTGTACACATGTGCCTCCATGTATGGGTGTGTGTGTGTGTGTGTGTGTGTGTGTGTGGTTCACACCAATCTACTTGCAGTAATTTGGCATACATTACATCATTTGGGATATGTAATTACAAATGATCTAGTGCAAGGGTTTGGTTTTGAAGAGGTGGGCCAAGTCCTGAATGCATCGTGTGTGTGTGTGTGTGTGTGTGTGTGTGTGTGTGTGTGTGTGTGTGTGTGTGAATGAGGCGTTTGTAAATAGACGCAATGATGCCTCTATTGCATGATAAAACACAATTTTCCATACAATTCCCAAATAAACATTCCGAAAAATAGGAATAGGAATAAAGCAAGTGTTATCTGCATCTGTATCAAATCATAATAGTGAGAGGAATAATTGCAATAAATGGCAAATACACAAAAGAAATCGTGATTTTCTTGGACTCCAACTGGGTTTCGGCCTACCTAGTTCAATTCTGAGACTAGCAGGCAGATTATTAATAAATCAATACATTATTAATAAAACCACACAGATCACAGGCCGATGATCCCAGGAGCGTGTTTAATAATGTAGCAGTTTTCTGGTCCCCTCCTGACAGTGCGGGCAAACACACACAAGCTTTAAAAGTCACACTAGTTCAAACGTAACATCTTCCATCATCCGCAAGCATGAAAGAAACAAATAGAGCACCGTGAGGAGAAACAGATGATCATAGTAGAGCTATGTTTAGACTGCTTACAGCCTCATTGAGCGGCACACAGTCGGCTTGGGTTCATTTCATCTTTTGGCCTATATGTGGACATTGTGAGATTAGCCGAGTAGGATCGGATAGTTATAAGTTTAAAATTACTTTGGGGATACATTTTTTTTAGGTTACCAACAACCAAAACAACTTCAAAGCCCTGCATGTTTTTCGCCCTGGTCTGGGTCCGTCTGGTTGGTTGATCAGTTCCTCCACCACCTCCCTAACCGGGCTGTGCTGTCTCTCCCTGTTTAGAGGCCTTAATGAGGGCCTTAATAAGGGAAACCAAAACCGTGCCACTGTACGGACCCCCTCTTCCTGCCAACCCCACCTCTAAACATCTTGACTGTGTGGCTAACCTTGCATGATTAAACCTACCGGGTAAAGCACAATAAAGAATTAGAAATGTTCTCTTTTTTCTTCAGTTCCAGCGTCAGACGTGGGGAAGGAAAGGACGGAACCAAGGCCTGATTGAATAGACTAACAAAAACCATGCTCCAATTATAGATCTCTTTTTCTTTTTTTTTCCCTGTGCGTCTATTTTGAACTTGGAAGTGTAATATCAAGTGGTTTGGCTCATCTCGACATCAAGCCGTTGCCGCTGTCTTCCACCTCCACCTCAATCACACGTGCTGTTCGCTTTCTTCCTCCCCATGGTGGATCTAATGCCGGTGACCTTTGAAAGGCAAACGGAGACACAGACGAGCAAGGAGGAAAAGAGCAGAAGCACACATTGACACAAACTCAATTGAGATTCTGCACAAAGCAGCGTGTTTCAGGCTTATTGAAGTCATTCCTCAAATAAACATCAGGTAGCACAGCATCTGATCTCTAATCCTTACACACACGCACACACACACACACACTGACACACACATAACATCACCCTACAACACAGAGACCCACACACATATACCAACATCCTCCTCGACACACACACACCCACACACAAACACACACAGCCACATCCCTAAACCCACACACACACACACACACACACACACACACACACACACACACAAGGGAGTATAGCACTGCTAACTACACATAAACACCAGGAGGTCAGTAATCCACACACAATGTGCCCTTTGGCAGGAAGCACCCTAGGAAGAGTCAGCAACTGTGGGCATCATTAAGACTAAATGAGCACATAAATAGTGCACACAGCAATGGGCAAATAGAGGGCGGATTACACAAACGGAGACATGTTCAGTGAGAAAGGAAGGGCCAGACACGGAGGGATTAGCCACTGATGAGGATGTTTTTTTTCCGATGTTGTACTGTTGTACACTTGATTAAACCATGAAAACACAATTTTGAAATTAAACTTGCTTTAGATTGTGATTGAATTGTGAAGGCTGCATGGCAGGTTCCTTTCAAGTAAGATTTTTGATATATATCGACAGATATTACACCAACATGTTTTGTTATACTGTTTCGTTTTTTGTTCACTTGTATCCAAAGGGATCAATTTTTTTTAATCAACTGCTCGACATTCCTCCCCCCGACTGCCTCTTCGAATGGTCTCTAGTGGAACAATCAACCTCTGAACACACACATGTGTCCCCTCCTGTTCATGAATGATGTGACAATGTTTTGTGTCCAACTATTTGAATGCATTGCTCCAGAAAGGGCAGAGTTAAGCCGTATTTTCTGATTCATTGCTGAGATAGTGGACCAACGTGAACCTCGTTTGCGCGGCTGGGAGAAGCCTTCGGACAGGAGTACATAATAAGGGATTTCCACGCTGGGCAGCCGGCATGGTTTTGATTTGCAACCTTTACCGACGCTGTGTTACATTTTACCACTGCTGGCCGAGTTTTCAGTGGCCAATTACGCCAATACAGATGTCCGCCTCCAGCACATGAAAAAAATCGGAGCGAGATTGAAACGCCCGCTCGCCCGAATTTAAGCTTGTCTGCCGTCCGACTTTAGATACTAATCTAAAGCCTGATTTGTGAGACAAGAACGGATGTCACCTGGTTTAACTCAATATACTGTCTGCCAGATAGTACACCTCACAGTACTTGGCTGGATGCTGTAACATATTAGTATTTACTTGGGTGGTATGAAGCCCTTGAACAGTTTCATCTGGGTCATTTAGCTGCAGAGGACAAGGCCTGTTGCTCGTTGATGCGTACCGGTCGGCTGTGGACGTTGGGCATCGAACCCTGTACATTTTGGCTGAGGGGCGAGTAGTCACTACCCTTTCTTGCCTTTGATCCTGAGGACTAAGACTACATTTTAGAAACAAGTATTTAAGTAAAAACAAAGCCAGTACCCCGTGGTTTGTGAATGAGGCACACTTCAGTCCAGCTCTTTTGTTTTGCCATATTTTGGTTAATCAAATGAAACGGCTCCGACTGAGCACTAATTCTTCTTCCGTCTTCTCTCTCAGGGGTCCTGGAGAGAACGGTGGAGGGGGAAGCCATGGCTCTCACCAAGGCCAAGACCCTGTACAAGTCATGCACCAATGAGAGTGAGTCTGATCATGTCCCCACATAACCACGTACACTCACACACCCACACACACCTACACACACACACACACACACACACACGCACACGCACATGCACACACCCACAGAACATCCCCTGACTACACACACACCCACAGAACTTCACCCTACTACACACACAACCACACACACATAACAACATCCTACAACACACACACACACCCACACACACACACCAATATGACCACATCCACACATAACCACGTCCCCACATAACCATGTGAATACCAAAGTGTGTTATCTCTGTTTAAAGTGAGCTGGCTGAACCCCACACAGTTTAAAGCTTAACATAAATAAGTAATTATAGATGAACAATTTTTCAAAAGGCGTCATCAATAATGGATTTAGGGTCAGACTGAACAGTGTATATAAACCAGCAATGGTACACTTATGTTTGACGTGAAAAGTATCACAGTTTAGTAAATTATTCAAACCAAATGACTGTTTGTGTTTGTTTTTGTTTTGCATGGGTGGATGTGAAGCCTTGATCGAGCAGCGCGGAGGGGACCCCCTGCTGGCCATGCTGCCTGATCTGTTTGAGTGGCCCATGGCCGTGGATGACTGGGAGACCAAGTACGGTACGGTGTGCTTTCCGAGAGATAACCCATTTACTGTCTAAATTACCTTATACCGCAGCGTGGTTGAATACTTGATTCTGATTGGTCAATAATGTTCCAAGGGTGTGCATTATGTTTTAATGACGGCACTCCTTTGCCTTTTTAAAGATCCAAATCAATGCGCTAGAATTCAAACATTATAATCAATGTTCAAATAGAAAACTTCATGTTTCTTTGCCAAGCAACGCAGAAGAATATGTTAATTCAAGTTGATAAAAAAACAATGGCAATTACTTTAATCAGTTATAGATCAACGTAAGTAATATGTAATTATTGTTGCTAACTATGGTGTGAGTGGAATAAACCACTCCGGTTGTCCTGAAATGGGAAAATAAAGGCGGTGTTAAGCATCTCCACCTCCATCTCCACGCCAGAGTGGTATAATCCTGACTTAACTGACGGGCACTACATCTCCACCCCAGGTGCGGCGTGGAGGCTGGAGGACACCATCGCCCAGCTGAATGTGAAGCACGCAACACAAGTCGTGCTCAACTTCTTCGTGGGCCCAGATGACAGGGACTCCAACGCGCACATCATTCATGTAGGTGTGCGCCCGTAATGGACCTCCAGTTTTGTAGCACAGTGTGGAGACTGATGGTGTAGTCTCCTCCACCGCGGGGGGCTGGAGTATCTCCTGGAGAATGAGGAGGAACCTGTCATTGGTCTTTTTTAGATGGAATAAAACAATGTAAATATCGTTAGCGTCATAGCATTGTTCATATTTTAAGGTTAATCTTGTATTTAGCGAAAAAATGGCTAAGTCAAACAAATGAGTAAGGCAGATAGGGATAAAGAAATGTCCTGAATGTTTTTAGATAAAAACAATCTCGCCGAAATAACAAAAACTGCAGGGAAGGTGATCGGCAAGTCACAAAATCCACTCCCAACAATATTTGATCGGGCAGTACTCAGGAAGGCTAAGGCAATAACCACAGACCCCTCACACCCACTTCATTCAGCCTTCAGATGCTCTGGACGGAGATTCAGGGTCCCTAGAGCCAGCTGCAACATTTTTAAGAAATCTTTGTTTCCCCCTGCCATCAGGCATTGAACACAGTCTGATTTTACCCCTTATTACAGCAGATCTGCTATTACACTATTTATTTAACTTATTTGCTGCTAATTGTCATTTGCACTATTCTACCTTGTTGAGATATGTATTTGTATGTTCCATTGTCATGTTGTGCAACATGTTATGTGTGTCCGTGTGTTCAATGAGAAGCCCAAGACAAATTTCCACCAAGGTGGACAACAAAGTAATTCTTATTCTTATTCGTATTCTTAAAAAGCACTCTGATTGGCTGAGGATATAGCCAATGAGACACAGTGAATCAGCAGGGCTATGTGAGTAGAGTTAGGTTAGATATCACATTTTGGCCAAAATAGGACTTAGGCAATTATGCAATGAGGTTAACAATATGTTAGTATCTATTATTATTTATTTATCCTTTAGTAACTAACATTTTGAAATAATCTATCATTCATTTGCCAATTCTAAATTACACATGAATATTGAGACGGTACAAATGAAACTTGATGTAGTGACATTCACCAGACTGTGTGAAGAAGTGGAGAAGGGGGGGGCCGGCGATGTGTAGCAGCCAGTCTTTCACTCTACCTGCAGGCACGGGTTTCAGTTCATTCTTGAATACAGCAAAGTTCCTCGTCTTATGGTTTCTATTGGTTTGTTTTGTCGGCAGTTTGACCAGCAGTCCAGCCTCGGCCTTTTATCCAGAGATTACTACGCCTGCACCGGACCCTATACAGAGGTATGTGTCAGGTTATCAGACACACACATACACACACACACACACACACACACACACACACACACACACACACACACACACACACATGCACCCACTCAAGCTCACACAAACACAGGCACACGCAAACACGCACGCACGCACACACACAGATACACACCGGTATCCTACTCCTTGCGGGACCAGTAAATACGGATTCAAATCAAGGGAACACAAGAGGACAGGTCTGGTTCTGGCCAAATCCAAACCATATGTTTGGCACTCACTGACACATCCTAAGACCTGGTCTAATTTGATAGTTTACCAAAGTCTCTGTTTTCTATGCTCAAAGCACCAGTTATTTGTCAAGCCTAGCTTGAGGTGGACCACTGCACAAATTTGGGATGGTTTCCATTAAACCAGTGACCTTTCTTCTTTCCTGAAAATAACACGGTGGATTTGTTATACCAATACCCATTTTGTGTGTGTTTGTGTGTATGTGTGTGTATGTATGTGTGCGTGTGTGTGTGTGTGTGTGTGTGTGTGTGTGTGTGTTTGTTTGCATTATGTGCATCTGCGTGCGTTTGTGTGTATGCCTGTGTGCATGTGTGTGTGTGTGTGTGTGTGTGTGTGTGTGTGTGTTCGCTTTATGTGCATGTGCGTGCGTTTCTTTGTGTGTGTGTGTGTGTGTGTGTGTGCGTGTACGCTTGTGTGTACGTGTGCGCGTGTGTGTATGTGTCTATGCGCGTGAGCGCGTGCGTGTATGTGTCTATGTGCGTGTGTGTGTTTGTGTGTGTGTGCTCCTCAAAGGTATGCCGGGCATATGAGCAGTTCATGATTGACCTGGTGAAGCTAATCCGCAGCGACCGCGGCCTGGCCCTCAACGAGAGCAGCATTAAGGAGGAGGTGACCAGGGCCATCGAGCTGGAGAAGGACATTGCTAACGTGAGAACACTGTGCCTCCACCATAATTACTTCCCCCCCCACCCCCCCCCCCACCCCCTTCCGCCAACGTCTCTCAGTTGACCCAACCAAGGAGCAAAATGTGAAATAGAAGTTGTTTATTGAGCTCTTACAGCGAAACACCGGTTGCATGAGTTTCTCCCCCTCGTACAACGGGGGACGCTCGGTTCTCCCGGACCGAGAGGTGACCTCGTTCTCGTCTCTCCGCGCCGCCATCACGTTCTTTTAAGGGGCCCGCACACTGCCCAGACTCAAACTGACGGCCAACTGCCTTTATCCGGCCGCTCCGTCGCTTCTCGTCTGACCCGTGCTGCAGAAAAGTTGCATCAAAACCGCGGAGACTACTGCCAAAACGACACAGTAGCGAGCACGTCCTGCACTTCAGCGAGATGCAATAAGTCTCCTTAACATCGGGGGGCGCTTGTCTCGTGCCGCTAGGCCGCCCCTCCCACACACCGCGCTCGCAGCACACAACCAATCAGAGGCTCCCATCCTCAGACGGCCAGGCGCTCTCAGACTTTGCATGTTGAATTGGACCAGACGCCGTCCGCGAGGTTCCAAAAGCTTCCAAACACGCCGGGACACACCCGACAGATTTGTTCCCTGGACTCTTCCGAGTTTCCCCAAAGGTGTCAGAGTGGTTGGGCCGGTGTGTAGCAGCCGTCAGACCGGAGGTGGGGGGGGAGCGAGCCGCTCACCAGGAATCCCCTGGAAGGCGGCAACGCCTGATCGTTGGTCGGCCGTTCGGGCTCCCCCCCCCCGTGTGCTGGTACTCCGGTGGGTCCGGGGCCCCTCACCGCCTCCGTACCTCCGCCGGGCGGTTGGCCCTAGCCAGGGCAGCCCCGTCGCGCTCGCACTGACAGTGAGGCCGCTCAGCTCTCCCTCAGCTTCCCAGCGTGTTTGTTAGTGTTGGCGCTGCAGCCGGCCCCCGCGCCACGCTGGTATTCCAGAGCAGGAACGCTGGGAAAGGGGGGGGGGGGGGCGACGCTGTTACGACGATCTTTGACAGGGCTCTTTCTTTTCTATCTTTCTGTCTTTTTAATGGGATTATAGTTCATATTTTATCTGTGACTCACTCTTTACGATATTCATATTCTTATCTTGCTCTCCCTCACTCCCCCTTTTTCTCCACATCCGTCCCTCCCTCTTGCTCTCTCTCTCTCTCTCTCTCTCTCTCTGTGTAACCCAGGCGACAGACACCCTGGAGGAGCGGAACAACCCGGTGCTGCTGTATAACAAGATGAAACTCAGTGATCTCAACACAAACTTCACCCTGGAGGTCGAGTCACAGGTGGGAACGGCGCCCAATCTGTCACAGTTCATTTTCCACTTTCTCCAGATCATCTGCGACCCTTAGCCTAATGTTCCCCTCTCTCTCTCTCTCTCTCTCTCTCTCCCTCTCCACTCTGCATGACCCTGGGGGGGTTGTCCTAACAGGTGTTTGACTGGAGCTACTTCACCGCCAAAATCATGGAAACAGTCAACATTTCTGTTCCCGAGTCTGAGAACATTGTCAACTACGCTCCCAACTATTTCAGACGGCTCCAACCTGTCCTGGCTTTATACTCTAAGAGGTGTGTGTGTGTGTGTGTGTGTGTGTGTGTGTGTGTGTGTGTGTGTGTGTGTGTGTGTGTGTGTGTGTGAGTGTG
>JAOPUA010000055.1:9098446-9109668 GCA_027122455.1 Trisopterus luscus
CTCCACCGTCCTTCATCCCCTATCATTAGCGGGTATGTTTTCTGGGGGGGGCCCCCCTCACCTACGGTGGGCGGCCGGCCCCCCCCCCCCCCCCCCCCCCCCCCCACAGCGCCCCCGTTTCGCTGCCCATCCTGCCCTGGCAGGGGGGGTGGGTGGGTGGAGGGGGCTGACTAAGTGGAGGGACATCTGAAACTGTCCCCGTCGACATCAATTCTAATTCCAATGAAGCAAGGATCTGATACGGCCGGCGAAAGCAGCAGCCGTGCGCGGCACAAGGGACAGAGAAAGACAACTGGCCCACCGGTGGACTGTTCTCCTCCATTAGGGCACTCCTCTCCCCCCTACGCCATTGTCTACCTGCCCCCCTTTCTTACCTGTCCTCTTCTTTACTGCATTCGGTCTTTCACTTCCCCCCCCCCGCCGCCCCCCTTTTTGTTCCTGTCTTACAACATCGGGCATATGTGTACTGACTCCTAATTAAAGCTGTCTGTGTGTGTGTGTGTCTGTGTGAGTGTGCGCGCATAGTTAATCCCTGTAATAGCTCTTGCAATTGTACGTGCGTGTGCGTGTGCGCGTGTTGTGTGTGTGTGTGTGTGTGTGTGTGTGTGTGTGTGCGTGTGTGTGTGTGTGCGTGTGTGTGTTGTGTGTGTGTGTGTGTGTGTGTGTGTGAATCTGTGTGTGTGTGTGTTTCTCTGTGCATGTGTGTAGGGGGCGGGATCAAAATGTTCCTGACGATTAAATCCTTTGAATGAATGTGTTTCCCCGCGGCGCCCGGCAGGGACCTGCAGAACTACATGGTGTGGCGGTTTGTCATGAACGTGGTGGTGGACCTGAGCGCCGCCTACAGGGACACCAAGAAAGCCTTCCGCAAAGTACGTCAGCAGCAGCATTATCATACCACCCCGCCGTGAAGCCTATCCAATCTGCAGCTTTCAACATACTCCTCTTCCCATACACACCGTATCGCATTCATCAGCTGATTGGCCGACGCCTAGATGTAAACCCCTACTGTGAGCGGGTCTGAGTGAGGCATGTTGCTCCTGGATACCCGCACTCTCCTGCCCAGTGTCACAGACGATCTCTTCTCGCGCACCATTCCGGTTCTGTGCGTCTCATTTGCCTCCAGTCGCTCACGCCGCGTATGATTACCAGCCAGCCGACGTGTCCATCAACGTGACAAAGCAATCAGAGTGGGAACACTGGCTTCGTTTGTTATTCCCCTTTCTCCGACAGGCTCTGTCGGGGACGACGTCGGAGTCGTCGGTGTGGCGACAGTGTGCGCTCTATGTCAACAACAACATGGACAGCGCCGTTGGCAGGCTGTACGTGGAGGAGGCCTTCAGCCCGGAGAGCAAACACCTGGTCAGTACAAACACCCCAGCGCTGCTCTGCGGGAACGCCATTGGCCTGTCGTTTTAAAACCTGGGATTCTCCTGTGATGTTTCTACGGTTCAGGGGAATGAAAAGCCGACAGAGTTAAACGTACCCTCCTCCTTTAGCTGGGGAACCTGAGTGCCGAGTCTTTAAATCTTAAGGCTTAAAGTGATATTTTTGTCAGGGGTAACTCACGGCAAGCACGTCAGACACCCAAATTCCTCCTTCGACCCACAGTCATTATCACATGCCTCTTCTTTTCAACTCAGCCGAAATTCAGGCTTATTGTCAGAGATAAGTATCACTAGCGTAAGTAGAATAAGACTCCAAAAACATTCCACCACTGCTGTACGTTCGCTGGTGTTACAGCAACGGATATTGCAGTTGGCTTCTTCGTCGGAGGACGAGGAAACTCTTGATGATAAGCGACTTGAACCTGATTCTTATCCCGAACCATAGCATGAACTCTAACTCTAACCCTATCCGTAAATCAGAACTAGCCTACTCCAGCATGGAAGCTACGACGCTAGCATGCGTAAACTAAACTACATGGCTTGACATGAGTTCTGTGTCAGATAAAACTTCATTATTTAGGCTCTGGGGACAAAAAAGGGTAAACATAGCAGTAGTTGTAATGAATGTTGTGTCCTTGCGAAAAGGACCACTCCAAGTGTGTGATTGTGTGTCCATCTGTGTGTGTGTGTGTGTGTGTGTGTGTGTGTGTGTGTGTGTGTGTGTGTGTGTGTGTGTGTGTACGTGTGTATGCGTACCTGCATGACGTTTGCATGTGCCTGCATGTATTTGCACACAGGTATACTATATTTCTGCATACGTGTGTGCCAAGATGTCTCAAACACCTGTCTTCATGGAACAGTCTCACAGGCCTCAAATACCATGCATAGTCACATCAAACCCCACGCCGAGGGGTGTGTGTGTGTGTGTGTGTGTGTGTGTGTGTGTGTGTGGTGTGTGTGCGTGTTTGTGTATCTGGGTGTGTGTTTGTGTGTCTGGGGGTGGGAGTGAAGGGGGTTTCGATTTACAGTGGGAGCTCAAAAAGCGAGGCATCCAAACACAGAGACGTACGTGGACAGCATCTGTGTCAGAATATTAAGGTCGGCTCTGAGGTAGCTGGTTTGAACACAGTTGTGGTATCATTCTCATGGAGAGAGGGACCATGGCAGTCTCTGCAGAAGAATGGTTTTGTTTTGTGTATCTGTCGACAGTTGACCATATATGTGTCGTGGCGGCTTAGCGTTTCAACCAAACATGTGACAGAGTGATGAGTATGAAAGCCTGCCACAGCAGGCAGTGTGTCACTATTACACAAACTGGGCAAATCCTGAGGGAGCAAAACTAGCGTTTCTCCGATCTGTCGTCCCCTGATGATTATAATGAGGCTGTCATAATGGCGGGCTCTGCAGGAACAAACATGACGTTTCAATGCAGCCGATGATTTAAAGGAGACCGTTATTATATGGTGCCTTGCACTAACTGCTGCAAAGTGCCGGGCGGTGAGGAAGTTCAATCATAAGGGATTATGGTTATGACTTTGCACAAGATGTACTTGTTGTTGATTGGGACATCTGTGTTGGACCGAGCACAGATGAGGGAGGCAGATACCATTTACAACAGCAGGGATACACACACACACACACATGCACGCATGCACGCACACATGCACACATGCACACACGCACGCGCAAACACACACACAAGCTTGTACATGACACACACATGGACACAGACACTAGCACACACACAGACACACACATTCATACACACAAACCCAGACACACTCACTCACACACATACACACACATGCACATAGACAGACTAGTACACACACAGACACACTCACACACACACACACATACATACACTAGCACAGACACAGAGACACACACACAAACACACACGAACACTAGCAGAGACACACAAACACGCACACACACACACACACACACACACACACACACACAATAGCATAGACACGCGCACAGACACACAAACACTAGCATAGACACGCACCCCCACACACACACGCGCACACACACACACACTAAACAGAGACAAATAGACTAATACACACCCAAACACTAGCACAGTCAAATAGACACATACACACAGAAACACTAGCACAGACACACGGACACGCGCACACACAGAAACAAGTGCATGCAGAGTTTTCTTTCGGAAGGACCTCCCGTCACGTCCATATTAGTGTGAGGCTGGCCACAGTGTGCTGCCTGCCATGGGCTGGGGAGGGATTGCTAATGTATTGTGGCGTTGGAATGCACCCCTTGCTTCACTGTTGGATGCTGAGCAAAAATGCGTGGTTACAGTCCGACGGCTGGTCATGACTTGGTTTGGTCATGAAGTGTTGGATTCCAATGTGTTGTATGTATGTAAGTATGTTGTCATGAAACAACAGCTCAATGTTTGTGCCGAATAGAAAACCTAGGACGGTGTGACAGCGGGAAAGGAACATCTTTAGGATAAGCTCATAATCATCCAGTAGGATATGAGTATTTAGTTGATCTTGTTTTGTCTTAATTTGCATGATTAAAACCATGTTGGCTGCGGTTACAGATAATAATAATTGATTCCTGATTTCCTTTAGGAATTAATTAAGTGCAACTATCTATCTATCTATCTATCTATCTATCTATCTATCTATCTATCTATATATCTATATATCTATATAGATATATAGTATATATTTGTGTGCATTGTAAGTCGCTTTGGATAAATGCTAAATGTCCTAAATGTAAATATATCTATCCATGTCCTTTAAAGTTGAAAGTAATCAATAAAGTGAAGACATAAATCCAGAATGCAGAAGCTAAGGGTATACCTATACATCTACCTCCTCAGAGATCCACTTAATTAAATGTGTGGGCTGTGTGTTTACGTCCACTTGGGAGTATCAAGGCTCAGCACTGTGGCCTCACTGTGTATTGTGCTGCAGATGGAAGAAATGATCGCTGACATCAGGGAGGTGTTCCTCTCAAACCTGGACGAGCTAACCTGGATGGACGCAGAGACCAAGAAGGCTGCCACAGAGAAGGTAGCCTCTTCAATAGCCTCTTTTTCATGTCGTATTCTATTGTAAGGGACTCAACTGTAAACCCTAGGTTATATTTATATATACTCTTATTATTTATTCATATCTGTTATAATTTACTTTGTTGTAAGACGTACCCAATCTTCATTGTAATGTATGTTATTATCTGCCAATCTATTATAATCCTTAATCTATTATATTATATTGTACTATTTTGACATTGCATGGAGTTTGTTTATCTTCCCTCTTCTGCCTCCCTTTCAGGCCTGGGCTATTCGTGAGCGGATTGGCTATTCTGACAACATCATGACTGACCAGTACCTCGACAACGAGTACAAAGATGTGAGTGACTTAAAATAGGTGAACATTACAAGATTTCTTTTGTCAGCGAAGCCTTAGGGTAAAATGAACCACACAATATAATTGAGCTTTGGCAGAGTAAATTATGCAGTTGTCAGACGGATTACTGTGTCAGAGGTGTTAGGCAAGCGGACATGAAAGAGGGAGTCTGTGTGGACCTCTTGGCCCTGGGTGTTGTGGAGAGCAGAATGACCTGATGTGGGGAGATATCGGCGTGCTGACCTCCCCCCTGTTGTGCGCCGTGTTGTGCTGTCGATTGGTGTTGCTTTCAGCTCCACTACAGCGCAGAGGAGCACTTTGAAAACATCCTAAAGAACCAGCAGCATTTTCAGAAGAAACGCCTGCGAAAACTCAGAGCCAAAGTCAACAAGGAAGAGTAAGGCTTCTCTCCGGGCGGTCATTTACAAAACACTAACACATGAGGGGTCGTCAAGGATCCGATGTTATTGACCCAAAGATTTTCTCTCTTTCTTTTGCACAATAAGTGGGAGAATGGAATCAGTATTTGGTACAGTGAATTTCACATTCTCCCACACACACACCCACCAGCCATATACTGTACACTTCAACCTTGCACTTGTAAAGCAGGGAGGGTATGCTAATATTACAGTGGTTCCTACTTACTGCAGGCTATTAATAAAATCGCTCATTATGTTTTACATGTAACACACTGCCTTCTCCTCTCTATTTGTAGATGGGTATCCGGTGCAGCAGTTGTCAATGCGTTTTACTCATCCAGCAAAAACCAAATAGGTACATGCCCGCACGTACAAACGTTACAAACCAGAGTGTATGGACAGATATTGCATCAGATTTCTTTCAGACAGAAGTGCTGTGAAATGTGACCGAGCCTGACCTTTGCGTGTCCGCTTAAGTGTTTCCAGCCGGGATTCTGCAGCCGCCTATCTTCAGCAAGGGCCAGTCCAAATCTCTCAATTATGGCGCCATTGGCATGGTGATCGGTCATGAGATCACCCACGGCTTTGACGACAATGGTACAGAACACCCTTCCCTTCACTTGACCTTCACCAGGCCATTTCTGCACTCTGTTCAAAGAGCGTGAACTGAAACGCTATTTCTTTCGGGCTAATGGCTGACACTATAAACGTTTCTTGTGATTCTTTGCTTCTGTAAGGTGAAAAAATATCCATATCATTTGAATCTACATCCCTCTTAGTATTTCAGCCAGGGCAGACTCCATTAACAATTTTCATAAGCAATATGGGATGGAATTTGAGCAAAACCAAAACAATCTTATCTGAGTCCATTCCAATCATCTTTGTTTTCATAAGGATGCGGTATACTTTGCATTCCAGTTTAAGAAACGAAAAGAATTTAGGACATTGTTTGTATTTCTCTCTCATGCGCTCTTTAACCAGCCCATGTCCTCGTCTGACCGCTTCATTAGGCCGTAACTTTGACAAGGACGGGGACCTGAAGGACTGGTGGACACCCAGCTCCACCCGCAAGTTCCTGGACCTCTCCAAGTGCATGGTGGAGCAGTATGGCAACTTCTCCTGGGACCTGGCCAATGGACTCCACGTAGGTCACTTGTGTGTTAGCCATTACAAGCGTGTGATTAGAGTGTGAGTGAGAGTGTGATTAGCCATTACAAGCCGCTTTGAAAACTGGCCTCTTCTGACATCACAAGTGGGCATGTCCACCTAGATGTATGACCGATATATGAGCAATTTGCTACAGTCCACTAGGCTGGGTAGGCTGGTGGACCGATCTATCCAGCATACATCTAGGTGGACATACCAACTTTTGTTTTTGTTACTTAAAAAACACAGAAAGAGGCAGATTTTCAAAACCTTATAGTACCTGCCATTGTGTAGCATCTTATTGTAGCTAGCTTTGTTGTATGCAGGGATTGGGTTAACTTAACAATTGTTACTGCTTGGCACTTGGTTCAATGAACATCCCTACTGTACCGACAGTGATGAATTGTTCTTTCCCTTTTGACAAATGTACTTATTGTAAGTTGCTCTGGATAAAAGTGTCTAAATGGCCTAAATGTAAAATGTAAATGCTTGGGCACCGTTGTTGACATTTTGTTGTGTCTGAAGGTTTCTCTCAAGGCCAGCAGAACTGAGCTACAAAATGGAAGAATCCTGAAAAAAGGAGGCAAGTGAAAGGATAGACAAGCTAAAAATAGAAAAAGCTTTTGAATGGTAATGGAGAGACGTATGCCACCCACAAAACACAGCTTTTGTGACATTAATCTTGACATGGTTTTCCAAATAATACAATGTAGGGAGGTTTGGAGGTTGACCAAAGAAAGTTCACACATTAAATGTGTGACAAATGTATAGCTGTGTCACAATATATAAAATATATAAATATATAAAAGTCGTTAGCCGAGCACTCAGTCTAGCTTATCTTCCTTCAGTTTACTCTTAATGTTTTAGCTATGGAAAAATTAACCCCCGTTCTCTCCATTACCATTCCAAAGCTTTTTCTATTTTGAGCTTGTCTATCCTTTCACTTGCCTCCTTTTTTTTTTGGATTCTTCCATTTTGTAGCTCACCTCTGCTCTTAAAGCTTTATGCTGACACATTTCGTATTTTATGATAACATTTTGCGGCTAGAAACTGAACTTGAATATGTCTTTCTTTGCTGCTATCCAAAAGATAAATGGAAACAACACGCTCGGCGAGAATATTGCTGACAATGGGGGCATACAGCAAGCATATAAGGTAACACACAAGCGTTTACATGACCTACTGTTCTATTACCAAACAAGTTTACCCACATTTCCTTGTAATACCAGATGATTATTAGGTGTTTTCTCTGCAAATAATCCCCTTTGTTGCTTCATTGCGATAGGCCTATCAGAACTATGTGAGGAAACATGGAGAGGAGCCATCCCTACCTGGCATAGATCTTTCCAACAACCAACTCTTCTTTCTCAATTTCGCTCAGGTAATGAAAGTATCAAAGAACACAAAAGTTCGGTTCAGTTAGTAAGCTCATACTGTAGCCATTTATATAACGTGTTTATAATATGTTTATTTTCACTTTTATCTCCTTCAGGTTTGGTGTGGAACCCACCGACCCGAGCAGGCTGTGAATTCGCTTAAAGTGAATGTTCACAGTCCAGGCAAGTTCAGGTATGTACCTGCTTGCAATTAAAAAAGGGGGATGGGGTCTCCATTTTATGCAGGACCTAACCAGTTCATTCTTGTGCTGCCACAGGGTGCTGGGTTCCCTCCAGAACTGCCCAGAGTTTGCCAAAGCCTTTAGCTGCAGGAAGAATAGCTACATGGTTCCGGACAAAATCTGCCATGTCTGGTGATGTCTGGCGTGCCTCTGGGGGAAAGCAGAGACGGTGCTGGCAGGAGAGGAGGGAGGCCAGCTGCACCTCTTGCATCTCCCTCCGCCCCCCCCCCTGACTGTTAGAGCACTCACAGTGGGCTAGAGATGTAGACTCTTCCCCCCCCTCAGATCTCTGCTGGATGGACCTGCACTGCCAGCCAGCGTCACGGCGGCGCATGGGGGGAGAGCGAGCGTGGACTGTGCCCCGGGGAGCAGCAGAGCGCTGATTCTCTGACTCTCTGACTCATCGAATGGGATTCACTCGGTCAGCCTCGTTCATACAGTGCTTCTCTCCTCTCAGCGGGGTTTAATCATTCTGTCACAGGTTTGCCAATAGCACAACTCTATCTCTATTTTTATTCTTTTTTGTGATTGTGTCATTTATTTTCATAACTCAAGTGTGAAGGGCTTATTTTTTTATAGTATAATCATCGATATACGTCCGTCTTTTGTTTACGTACAGACAAATAGACAACACACACACCTACACACACGGAGGCGTCTGACAATGGGTCCAACGTAAACGTTTTTGATTTTGTCTTTGAATTTGACAATTGTGTGGAAATTGTCAAATCTATCTGCCATGGGCTGGTGGCCGGTGTGTCCTTTAGGACCCAGGTCTGAAAGAATGGACAGCACTCAAATCTTAAGGTTTGATTCTCACCCTAATATACTCATAATGTTCTCTGGTTGAATACATCAAGGAGGTTAATCATCAGATACTTTGGGTAATTATAATTATTTATAGCAAGGTTGAATATTTAAGAACATATGCATTATTGACACATACAAACATTTACACAATTGCATATCAATCAACAATATTTAATTATTAATTAATGCGAAAAGTGTTTTAATGTTTTAAATTCAACAATTTGACATTTTATTTCTGATATATGTCATAATCTGTAAGTCAGAGAATCAACAGACACTGCACCTACGTGCTCTCTAGGTTTCTCCAAGCTGTGTGTGTGTGTGTGTGTGTGTGTCCGTGTGTCTGTCCGTGTGTCTGTCTGTATGTGTGTTGAGATTGTTCTTTGTCAAAAGTTGTAAGCACAAGTTAGAAGAATGCTTATGCCTTACAATGTAAGTGGTGCTGTGTGTGTGTGTGTGTGTGTGTGTGTTGTGTGTGTGTGTGTGTGTGTGTGTGTGCGTGCGTGCGTGCGTCTTTGATAGTTTGAGTTTGTGTGTTTGTGTGATTGTTAGTGTGTGTGTCTGTCTGTGTGAGGGTGTGTCTGTGCATGTTCTTGTACTGCGCCAATGATTGATTTCAAATTGATCTCCCTTAAATCCCATTGTTCCAGGATGATGGATAGGGCCCATTTTCCTTACTCAAGCTGCAGTCAAACCATCGTAGCAGAATGTCTACTAAGAGTGTTTGATTCCTTAAACCGCAGGAAACGCCCTTCCTAAAGTTGGAACAGAGTGCACGTACTTGTATGCATGCAACACAAAACAAAGGGAATGCAAGGATTCACCAAGAGCATTTCATCATTTATATTACGAACTACAACTAAAGCTGTGATAGAAGCACCACGTACATGGCACTGATGTCGTCGCCTATATGTGTGTGAATGTACACACTTTGAAATGTACGTTGAAAGGCAAACCAGTGCTTCAAAAGGTATACAAAGACATCTTGGACTTTGGTTAATTTTCATTCATTAATGTCATTCTAGCAAATATGTTTATATGTTTCTCTTTCCTTCACACAATCCACTCATAGTAAAACAGACAGAAATACCTCAGTTGCCTGTATTTAGATACTTTGTAATAATAAAATTGATACTGAGAATATCGAGGGGTGATTTTTTTATTTTACCTCTAAAATAAACCTAAAAGAAAAAACACAACCAAAGGTTCCTTTTTTGGAACCTTTGGTCTTAATCGGTGTGGATTAAGTTAACCGATTTGTCGTATTATCGGCAATTAATGAAACCGAAACAGACGCTCCAACTCCACCCTGATTTGATTTCGAGGCATTAGACAGCCTTTCTCAGAAGGTTCTCAGAAGCCCTGGGTGGGGGCGACCATGTGATCTCCCCGAGCGGAACCGGCGGCGGTTGGCGTGGGCGACGTGGTCGTTGCGGTCGCGGCGGAGTTTCCCCATTTCAGGAATGAATGCGAGAGGAAACCGTGAAGAGAGACAGTGTTCCACGTTCTCTCAAAGACTGATACCGATACCGATACTGCTAATAGGCAAACACAAACCCTCCCACCCGAGGGGGGGGGGACACCTGACAGGCAGCCGTTATCAAACCGCCTTCCAACCTGGCCTCTGTTTGAACCGGTTTGATTTGTGAAGCCTGAGGGAGGCTTGATGCTTCACGCCGGAGGTGTTCAGACCGGCTCCCCTCCGCTCCCAGCCTGGACCCGCTGGCCTCTGAGGGGGGCGGGAGGAGGGAGGAGGGAGGAGGGAGGAGGGAGGAGGGAGGAGGAGCTGAGGAGGGCTGAGGAGCTGAGGAGGGCCCTCAGGGTGGGAAACGTGACACTTGAGATGAGTTCACTCGTTTCCTATCGGGTCAATTAGCAGAACAAAGGACTAGCGGTCCGAAGGACTGAAGGACTGACCATGAGGGGGGGGGTGAGGTGAGGTGTGCTCGGTTCCGCTCAGGAGCCGGCAGGGACAGCCAGCGGCCCTGGGGATCGAACCCGGTTCCCCTCGGTAGCGAGGAGGTTCTCGTGAGACGGACCATTTAACACGCCTCTGTCTGTCTGTCTGTCCGTCTGTCCCCGGCGTCCTCCCAGGAACTCGTACGTGCGTCTCAGACACCTGTGCACCAACACCTGGGTCCACAGCACCAACCAGCCCATCGACAAGGACGAGGAGAAGCCCGTCATGCTGCATGTGAGTCCCCATGTCGGAGAACCCCCTCACTGTGGAACCACATGTTGATGTTGAGAACCTCCTCACTGTGGAACCACATGTTGGAGAACCTCCTCACTGTGGAACCACATGTTGATGTTGAGAACCTCCTCACTGTAGAACCACATGTTGGAGAACCTCCTCACTGTAGAACCACATGTTGGAGAACCTCCTCACTGTGGAACCACATGTTGGAGAACCTCCTCACTGTGGAACCACATGTTGGAGAACCTCCTCACT
>JAOPUA010000055.1:9124259-9137266 GCA_027122455.1 Trisopterus luscus
TGTGTGTGTGTGTGTGTGTGTGTGTGTGTGTGTGTGTGTGTGTGCGTGCGTGCGTGTGTGTGTGTGTGTGTGTGTGCATGTGTGTGCATCATTCATGTTGGTCATAAATCTTAAAACAATATAAAAAAAGGCAAATTTAGTAGCACACTATCACCATCCAGTGGTCAAATATAGCAAGTGTAAATAGGTGACTAATTTACATCCTGTCCTATTTTTCTTTCTTACTATTCATTAATATATGATTGCAGGTACCAATGCATTCTACCTAATAATAAGACAAGTTAAAGCATGTTTAAATGGCTTTGTGGGTGATTACATTAATGTGCAGGCCCCCCAATCATTATCTTCCTGATCAAGGAGAGTTGCTTAACTCTCAAATGATCTCATACTGCTGGTTTATGACTGAGACTATATTGCAGGGATCAGCCCTGCCATACAAGGAGACATAGTTGTAATCCAATTAGCAGCAAACCATTTGGGGCCACGTAAGAAATGCATTCCATTACATTATACACCACTTACTGGTTCATTTTAATCAATTCATTTAGCACATGCTTTTACCCAAAGGTACGGACAAAGTGATTTTGTGAACCATGAAGGTATGCACTTCGCCAGAACACGTCCCTCAAGTGCTGCACAACTAAGTTTCCAAAGAATATAGCTGTAGGAATAAAAAGCAACCTTTTTTGTGTTGATTGCTCATAAGTCAGACAACTCAAGAACGCAAATGCAATCAGTGTCAAAGTAAGAGCAGATTCGGGTGCAGTTCCGGGATTACACTTTCCCCATATCCAAGACAAGGTGTCATCATAGTTGCTCAAATACCCATCAATCATTATTGTCAGTTTGAAGATGCTCTTGCTGCCAGGCCCGTGTCCCTGGGGGTCTTATCAGTGGAAGGACAGGACCAATCACTTCCCCTGTGGCAAGAGCAACTTTTAAAAAAGTACATTTGACCTTAATGAGGACACAGGGTTATGCCTATTTAAGCCTTAATCGTGCCCGACTTAGACAAAGGTAGCGTACTAGTATAGAATACTCAACTAGTATACTAGGAGGTAGTCTGATTCTCTCTCCTGTTAATACTGCTCGCTCTCCTTCTCTTGCAACTTCTCACTGGATTATTATTTATCCTTCTATTGTACCGTCTCTACATCAATGTGTGACATCTATTCACATTTTAGTCCATCACAGCTAATTAGCTTTGAGCTTGGGAGAATTTCCGTTGTGTGAAGGTACAGGTAGGTACAGTAATAAAAAAAGACATTCCCATTCCCTATGGTGTTGCAACATATTGTTTCAAAATCACTTAACATAAAATAAGAACGCAGCCTGAACACTACATTTATGATAATAAAAAACATCACATTGCCTCTGCTTAGATTACTTCAGCTTTGGAGAATTGTTTGGAAATAGATGATGCAATTGTAATTGCATTATCTATTTCCAAACAATTCTCCTAGGCAACTTCAATTAGGACACATGGGATTTTCTCGATGACTTTGTCGACCTGAAATTACCCCCTAAATTAATTCAATAACAATCCAATTTACTCCATAATTATAAGTCCCCTGGCCCAGGATTCTGTTGTTTTCGTGTGGCAGCATTCATCCTATATCACAAGATGGTTCTTCTTCCCTGCTTCCTCTCTATGGCAAGAAATGACGCCGCCACAATAGACCATCCATTGCGCAAAGTGGGTGTCTATGCTAATGAAATGTTTAAAATGATTTAGATGGCAGGTGTGTTAAACAGGTGATGGTATAATGTTTTGTCGAATGCAGGGATTTTTTAATTGGTCGTTTGCGTACCAAGAATGGATTTGGGCTGGTGAACAAATGGGTCCTAGGATGGATGGATTATGATGTTTGCGAAACTGAAGTCGCACTCTAATGTATAGGATACATCTTTGTTCTAAAAATACAATTCTGATGGTTAAGCCTTAATACATTTTTGCCTATGTGCAAATAGTGTTTTTGTTTTACATGAAACAATCAATCTATATCTACAAGTAATTAGCTTGCTTTGACAATAGCACACATCTTTTTGTACTGATTGTGTCTGCCTGCCTCTATACTGTCCTCTCTCTTGTGGTTCCCTGAGGTGCCCTCTTCCCTCCAGTAATGTGTGTCTGCACCTGGCTTTGGTTTCTCTGTGGACTCCATGGGTTGGTCACAGGAGAAGGGGAGTCCTGCAAGCTGATGGCAGGGCCCATCTCAGGAAGTGTTTATCAGAGAGGAGATATAGTGATCGGAGGTCTGTTTCCTGTGCATGTGAGGGCACCACAGCCTGAGACGGAGTTTGATAGCATCAGGGTAAATGCTACATGCTCTGTGTAAGTGGACTATTGCATACATGTTTCTGACAATACATATTCATCCAAATTATGAAGATAGCATGTTTAAAAAATGTCTGGTTCAATCGCGTAATATTCCAACATGTGATTCAATACTATATACTACAATATTTATACCAATAAATGTCAAATTGTATTATTTAGTTGATGTTGAATGTGTTATCTGTACAACATTTCCCTATAACTGTCTCTCCTTTCTTTCCCAAACCGCTGTTCTCTTTCTCTTCCACACAGTTTTAACCAGCGAGCATACCGCTGGCTGCGCACAATGGTTTTTGCAGTAGAGGAGATTAACAGTAATCCTCACCTCCTGCCCAACCTGACGCTTGGCTACCTGGCAGCAGACACCTGCCTGGCTGAGAGCACCACGCTCTCCACAGCCTTGACCATGGTGACCGGCCTTCAGGTTTTTAGAGCCGGTGGTGGATGCCAATCTGCCCCTGCTGTCCCAGTTATCATTGGGGACGCGAGGTCCTCTTCCTCCATGGTTATTGCAGACACCCTTGGGGTGTTTGATGTACCAATGGTGAGGACGATGTAGTACCATAGTAATAGTACAACTGGTAAAATGACCAGCCTTGCTGTCTTAGCTCTCTAGCAGAGTGGCCAGCTCCCTTTTCCTGCAGTTGTTGTTTACGATCGCCCGTGTTGCATATTGGAGATGTGTACCTTTCAAAATTAACAATAAATCCTGTTATACATAACGCTTTAATACAATTGATTCATAGATAAATGTACCATTAACAGAATGTTTAAAGGGGGTGACAAATAGCAAACTAGTGCAGATCGCAGGTAGCTTGACATGGCAGCCAGTGACAAATTGGAAATGGCAATGAAATATTTGACCTTGGGTGCGTTGTACATCACCAATTGATGAGTAATATTGATGTCCAAGTGTTATAGGCTGTATTTCTACTTTAACAAACATCACTCATTGAAAGGTTATTTCCTAATTTATCACTTTCCCTTGTATCACAATCTGTGCACCCTCCCCATCTTGGCTTCATTCTCTTGTTTCCTTGCTGCTTTTTCATTTTCCCTTAGGTGAGTTATATGGCTTCATGCGTGTGCTTGAGTAATAGTGTGAGGTACCCCCGATTCTTCCGCACAATGCCCAGCGATGCCTTGCAAGCCCGGGCAATGGCCAAGTTGTTGCAACTGTTAGGCTGGTCCTGGGTGGGCCTTGTCTCTGCAGATGATGACTTTGGCAGATTTGCCATTCAGATACTAATGGAGGAGCTCCAGAGAACTGGAGTATGTGTTGCCTACCACCAAGTGGTTCCAAAGGTAAAGGAGGATACTTTCATTGGATATTCTGATCACAAATTCAACAGCTGGACATCTGTGTGCTGTCAAGTCTTGGAGGGGGGGTCGTCCTGTAAATCTTTTGTGGCAAATTGGTAAATGGTTAGTATCTTCTGGTCTCTAATTGTCGTTTTCTCTCTCTGTCACTTTTGTCTCCTGCTTTTTATTTACATAAGGGTTATGCAAAGGAGAAATTGAAAAGCATGGTGGAGACCATTAAGATGTCCTCTGCTAAAGTGGTGGTGACATTTATCATTGGGCAGGATGCAAAGGTACATTTATGCAATTCACACAATTGACATAAAATGAAAACAGCTGACACAATCAAGCACACAAGAAAGATATATGGACACAATAATGTGCGTTACATTCACTTGTTCTCTGTCTTCACAAGGCCTTAATGGAGGAGGTGGTTCGTCAGAATGTAACAGATAAACAGTGGCTTGCTAATGACGCCTGGGTCACATTAGCTGCTGTGTCTGTTCCTCAAAACATACCCTCTTTAGCTGGGACACTAGGATTCGCTCTGCGTAAGGCTGATATCCCTGGCCTGGCCCCGTTTCTCACTCACATACACCCTACCAAACTCTCACCTAATCCTGACCCGTTTATGCCAGAACTGTGGGAAGCAGTGTTTGGATGCTCATTAAATATTAAAGGAAGAGAGAAAACTTCATACCCCTGTTTGGGCTCAGAAGAGATAGGTACTTGGAAGAGCTTGCTCTATTTTCATGAGTTCACTGCCACAATGTAATACATTGGTTCCTTTAGTCTGCCCTGTGTTTTTATTTTACATGTGTCTTTGACATCGACTACCAGCTTTGGGGAAGAGTATCTATGCAGATGTGGCCCAATTGAGAGCAACCTACAATGTTTATAAGGCTGTGTATGCTATTGCTCATGCTATCAAGGATATGCTGGCCTGTTTGCCTGGAAGCAGACTCTTAATCAATGGCCAGTGCCCTGATGTCATAAACTTTCATCCCTCTAAGGTAAAATAATCCTGATCATATAAGTCAAGTCACGCACCTGATCCTCCAAATATCCATAACCTAACCTTTTCCAGCTTTCTCAGTATATCGGACGGGTCAACTTCACCACACCATTAGGGGAACAGTTATACTTTGATGAAAACGGAGACCCGCCTGCCTCATTTGACATTCTGAACTGGCACGTGTCACCTCAGGGAAAAGTGGAGTTTGTCAACATCGGCTATTTTGTGTCCTCCGAAGGCTCAGGTGGTCAGTTTCACATCAACATGGACAAGATTATCTGGGGTGGAGGACAGGAAGACAGGGTATGTCTTTTTTTTTTTTTTTGAACATTGACGCCCTAACCCTAACATTGAAATGTATAATTTATTCAGGCATTTATTTATGCCTTTTAAAATGTAGGTACCTGTGTCTATATGCAGCATACCTTGTCCTGCTGGTACAAGGAAAGCTGTGCAGAAAGGCAGACCACAGTGCTGTTTTGACTGTGTTCATTGTCCTGGGGGAGAAATCAGCAATGAAACAGGTACTGCAGAGAGACAACGCACACTGTGCTGGTTGTATCATTTTCCTCTTGCGCCTTGTTCAAAAAAGCTCTTCCATGAATAATATATTTGTAATTTATAACTGTACTTTCTACATCTCCTCCACATCTAGGATCGGTTGATTGCATTAGGTGTCCAGCGAGATTTTGGTCAGATTCAGATAACACAGTCTGCCTGCCCCAGCAGGTTGACTATCTATCCCATAATGACATCATGGGTATAATACTCTCAATTGTTTCTGTTGCTGGGGCTATACTGACTGCTGCCACCTTGACAACGTTCTTATATTATCGAAACACACCGTTGGTAAATTCTAGTAATACTGCCTTCCATATAATTGCCTTGACTTATTTCAATACATTATTATACATTATATTTAAAAACGGGTGCAACATAAAACTATTTTGAAATACAATGCACCTCATTCATTTAGATGTGTGCAACATTTGACTGCTGTGACTTCACACTCCTCTCTTTCCTTGCTTAAGGTACGAGCCAACAACTCTGAAGTCAGCTTCATGCTCCTGGTGTCCCTCAAGTTGTGCTTCCTGTGTGCCCTGGCCTTCATTGGACGCCCGGTGGCATGGTCCTGTGCCCTTAGACACACCCTGTTTGGGATCAGCTTTGTGCTGTGCATCTCCTGCCTGCTCAGCCGTACGGTGGTGGTCCTGGTGGCCTTTCGCTCCACCCTACCCGGGGAAAACCTCATGCGCTACTTGGGTCCTGCCCAACAAAGACTCGGCATCTTTTTCTGCACTCTGGTTCAGGTGATTCTGTTGCTAAAGTCATATTCATAAAGATCGAATTAAAAAACAACAACGCATAAACAGATATTCCTGAACCCATTGTTGGGGGATGGCATGTGGCCCAGGAGGTAGAGCGGATTGGCTGGTAACCAGAAGTTTGCTAGCCTTTGAGTGGCTACTAGAAAAGCGCTATAAAAATGCAGTCCATTTACCATTTATATTGTCTTCCAATTCCTGACCGATAGGTGTTGATATGTGTACTGTGGCTGGTGCTGGCCCCACCACAGCCTGCAGAGAGAGGTGTTCAGGAGAATCGAGGACCCAAGATAGTCCTTGAGTGTGACGTGGGCTCTGTGGTGGGCTTTGCACTTGTGCTGGGCTACATAGGCTTCCTAGCCTGCCTCTGTCTCCTACTTGCTTTCCTGGCTAGGAAACTACCTGATAACTTCAATGAGGCCAAGCTCATCACCTTCAGCATGCTGATCTTCTGTGCTGTCTGGGTGGCCTTCATCCCAGCCTACATCAGCTCTCCAGGGAAGTACACTGTGGCTGTGGAGATCTTTGCCATCCTGGCTTCTAGTTATGGCCTTCTGCTGTGCATCTTTGCTCCAAAGTGCTTTATCCTCCTGCTAAGGCCTGAGAGAAACACCAAGAAGCACCTGATGGCCAGATAGAAGGATACCTTACTGAATGAAATATGTGATTCAATTGAAGTGTTGATTTGTTTTATAGTTTAATTTGTGTCTAGTAGTTTTAATTGTTAGTTTAAATGAATCAAAATACTATTAAAGGAAGTATATTGAAATGTTTTCTAATTATCATTGGTTGCAGTTTCTATATGACTTTTTAAAGAAATGGGTCAGGCATGTATAGATATATTTTCATGGTTGACAGTTAACGTTTGAGAATAAGACCAAAATGATGTCAACACACCATCATAGACATTATGTTGGAAGTAGCCTGACCCCATTAAATGTCGGTTAGCATCTCTGAGTGAGAAAATTCCACAGGACAATCTTTAAGGTAAGAGCAGATGGGTGAAACAATTTTAAAGTCTCCCTGCACCAGGTGTCCAGGACAGTTTGCTAAACTTGCAGTTGGTAATATAACTTTACTGCTGCCATCACTTTGCTAAAAATTGGAATTGGTAATTTTCTGTACATATCAATTGTATTCAGAAAAATGTATAGTGTATGTCTTGGTTCATGGGCGATGACAAGTTTCATTCTTTAAGTAGTTTCAATAATTTAATTGATTTTCCTAAGGATCCCTATTCTGCTGTGAGATGAACCAACGTCAAGAATGTCACTAACAATGAAGGAGAGCTGTTTATAAATGTGTCAACATTATAAATGTTTCATTTTAAAGAACCACCACAACCATTGAGTTTTTACAATAAACAATCCACCATGGAACATAAATGTGTAGGGGGGTGGCAGAATGAGGCTAAACTAAATATACAATACAACACTGAAATGCAGCCTGAACAATGTAATTTTATTGTTAGTCTAACAATAAAAGTTATTGTTTTCAAAAATGTGTTGAACATCAATCTTGATACAATGCCACACAAGCACAGGTGACTGTAGTTCTTTAATTAGTAAAACAGCTTCAAACTTTATGATTGCATTGAGTTCAAGTACAAGGCGACAATTATTGACTGCAGAAATTATAAATAGTAAAAAAGGTTTGATAAATATCTTTCCATGAAGCAGCACAAATATCAGGGGATGGGACTTAATTAGTGCACAGACGTCTTTGACATTAGATGTTTTCGAGAGTTCTTTTCTGGCTTAAGCAAGATTATGTAACATTTGGGAGCAAAAATACAGGCTAACAGACCATAACTAGAAGCAAGGATGGCAAAGATCTCCACAGCCACAGCATACTTCCCTGGAGAGCTGATGTAGGCTGGGATGAAGGCCACCCAGACAGCACAGAAGATCAGCATGCTGAAGGTGATGTACTTGGCCTCATTGAAGTTGTCTGGTAGTTTCCTTGCTAAGAAGGCTAGGAAGAGGCAGAGGCAGGCCAGCAGGCCAATATAACCAAGGACCAGAGCAAATCCAAGAGCTGAACCCTCGTCACATAAGAGTATCACGATAGCACTCTCTCTAGGCATCAGTTTTTGTTGCGTAGGAGGAGCCACCGTCAACCATATTATACAAATGATAACCTGCATGGAGATAAATATGTTTTATAATACAGTACTAAATATTTCCATACACTTTAACAATTGCATACATTAATTGGATATCAAAAAATAAATACAAAATTCTTACCTGGACCAAGGTGCAAAGGGTAATGAAGGCTCTTTGCTGTACAGGTCCAAACCATTTCATAAGATTACTGCCTGGAAGTGTTGCCCTAAAGGCCATCAATACCACTATTGTTTTCCCCAGAACACAAGAGATACAGAGTACAAATGTGATCCCGAAAGCTGTTTGGCGAAGCATACAGGACCAGTCTGAGGGACGGCCGATGAAGGTCAGAGAACACAGGAAACACAGAGTCAAGGAGAAGAGCAGCAAGAAACTCAGCTCAGAGTTGTTAGCTCTAACTATTGGAGAAGATATGTGACAAGAGAATATAAAGATAACCCCACAAGTGCATAAGGAGCCAAGCAGAGCAATAGTTATGAGTGTTATGCCCATGGTGTCGCTGAAGGACAGGAACTCCACTTCTTTGGGAAAGCAGGCTGTTCTCTCAACATTGGACCAAAACTGAGGCAAGCAGAGCACACACTCTATGGAATCTGATAAAAAGGTGAAGACAGCTTTAGTTTCCATGGCCTATGCATTTTTATGGTTCAAGAATCTCACTGTTATAGTTTATGAATAGAGACTTACTGGTCTGATTGCTAATCTCCCCAGCTCTACAGACCACACAGTCATGGCAGCATATAGGAAAGTTTGGTCGGATGGCCTTTCTGGTGCCTTGTGGACAGGGACTGCTGCACACTGACTCAGGAACCTGGGATATAATGGACAAACACTCTCCAGTTAATGCAATTTTCAGCAGCACAGCCAAACACTGGCACACACAACGTGTGAGGAATATTATCCTTACTGTTGTCTTGTTGGCGTTCCAAATAATATTCTCTTCTTGCAGATGGAGTTTTTTCTGGCCAGCTGTTGCTGTTCCATCAAACATGCCAATGGTTACAAATTGCTCGTCATCAAATCCCAGTTGCCAATTGAGTAGATCGTAAATAGCAACTGGGTCTCCATTCTGATCAAACTTGGTCTCCTCACCAAACTGATTAATGTAATCCACCTCCTTAAGGTAATGAAGAAGCTAGAGAGAACCATCTGGTAACCATCAACTCATCAACATTTTAAACTAGAAGTAAGCAGTGAGAATCTGTGCAGTACCTGCCAAGGCTGTATATTGGTTGTATCTGGACAAGCCTTCAGTGGAAATGGCCCAGCATCCTTCTTGCAGCTCATCATGGATTTAATTGCATGGGCAATTGCATAGACAGCTTTGTAGACATTGTAAGAAATCCTTAGTTTGGAAAAATCGGAGTAGATGTTTTTCATACTTCTCAGATCCTCTGATCCCGAACACAGTGGTTTATCATTCCCCATTCGAGTTTCAGAGCTGACACCTAAACTGCACCCAAAGACCTTTTCCCAGAAAGGAATCAGAAAGGGATTCTCAGAGGCGTCTGGGTTTGAGGGGTGTAGACGAAGTAGAAAGTCTTGAAGGCCAGGAATGTATACTCCACGGACGGCTAACCCTATAGTGCCCTGGAGGATTTGATGGTACTTGGGAGGGGTGGAGAGCACAGGGGCTGTGCTCCATGCCTCACTGGCCAGCCATTGTATCCCTGTTAGTCCCTGCCTGTAAACCGGAACAATAACGTATGCATTGTACCTTCAAACTGAATGTGGCTTACAAATTGTAAATTATGATAGAAGATCTTATCAACCAGCAATTTAATTGAAAGGGATATGTTTGCATGGTTTTGTGGAGATATGCTTGCAGAAACAATGCTTCATGCCTGAGTGCTTCATCAAACAGTGCCCCAGCATCTTGTTCCACCGCAAATACCAGAATCACAGAAGCCCCTGAGGAGCGAATCCTGGAAACAATAGCAGCCAAGGCCTCTCTTGCATAGTTCTTAGGGATTATTTCTTGAAGGGCCACACAGGCACCAAACTTCTTAACCTTTTGAGAACAAAAAAACATATTCGTCCAACATACCAACATTCATCACGTTAAGTTGATACATTTCAATAATGATGTAATATAAGCAAAATATGAAGAATATATATACAGTACCTACCTCATTAGCAAAGACATTTGCACCACTACGCCCATAAACGTCATCTCCTGCGATTACTCCTACCCACGTCCACTGAAAATGTTTGACGAGCTGAACGAGTGCATCAACCTTTTAAAGGAAGGGATAGTACAAACCATTAGTAAATGTGAATAAGTAAATGACACATTTCAGGTTAGGTACAATATTATACAGGGAAAATGTGTCATACATTTATAAATAGAGACTCTTACCTGGAAGAGGTCACTGGGCATTGTTCTTAAGAAGGCAGGGTACTCCTTTTTGTTACTGAGACAAGCACAGCTGGAGAAATAGCTCACCTGAGAGGAGAAAAGTGTAAAATAGACATCACAATCTCTCAGAATTTGTATAGTGGAGTGGAGCTGGGCACAACAAGGCTCTGTCTGACCTGAGGCACATGGAAGGCTCCGAGGAAACGAGCCATGACTAGAGACTGTGTTGATCCGGCGTCTCCTATCACTACCGGAACAGTCCCTGGACAGATGGGATTATCCACCATCTCTACCTCTGAACCTTGCTCAGTTACCATCAGCGCCATGGCAGCCTTCAAGGCCTGGTAGGGTGTGCTGCATGAATCATAAATCTTATAGCCCAGAGTGACGTTTGGAAGGAGTTTACCCTCCCTGTTGATCTCTTCAATTGCAAAAATCATACTTTGAGCCATGCGAAATATTCGCAAGCTAAAGCTAAGGGAAAAAAAGAGAATATTGACTGAAGGAAAAGGTTATCATCTATACCATATCAACATTTTTTTTTAGGAATGCTCTTGTCAGAAGTATTTTACAGGGGAAGCACACATCGCATCTGTCTCATGAATCTTAAACTCCTGTGCCAAATGCACGAAATCCTGCTGAAATCAATGTGTCTAAATATTACTGATCTTACCTGGTGCAGTGCAGGTTTGAAGGCAGGGTGGTGAATGAGTGATGTGGCTCCACTACTGTTTCATGGAGAGGAAACAGACCGCCTAGTGTGATGTCCCCAATTCTTTGCAGAACAGGCAGGGTTAGGGACCCTGGCGTTTGTTTGCATTGCTGTGCATCCTGGTCACAAATTACTAGAGAAATCCCCGACCACAGCGCATGTAAAAGCAGAAAATCTGACCAAAACATGGAGGCCTTTGTCAGAGCACCTTGCAGCCAATTCATGTTCAACGCAATCAAAATAAAAAGTTCTGTAAGGCAAAGAAACAGTTGAGACAGTGAGGGAGTATATCAGATCTGATGATGGATGTCTGGACCATCCATCTGTGCCAATGTCAATTAATTAAAACGGCATACATATACGTCTATGTTCAGAATGAACTACTCCATAATACAGAAAATAAACATGAGTCTTTGATGTTAATGGACATTAAAGGTCAGTGAATCAGAAACTTTGCAAAAATAACATAATTCACATGATGCAAATGTAGGATGGATTGCCTTAGCTCCTAAATTGCTTCTACCATATCCCATGGAAAACCCATATAACAATATATGGAGATGCATGCGTGTACACCACACCTCGGGTCAGCTGAGAGAGGGTTTATATGTGCTATCTGCTTCATACGCTTGCCACGTAGGATCCATTTCCCTTGCGATCAGATCAATGGACAGATTTAATCACACGATTTCAATAGTGCAGCAGGGATAAAAAAAGAATAGAGTGCACATCTGATCATAACAGGGAGAGGGGGGGGGGGGGTGTTTTTAATTTTAAGCATGGATAGTAGTATGCTTGGTTGGGGCTTACTTATGCCTGAGTGATGAGAAGAGGCACTAGCATGTTTTTCCATAAACACATCCACACACATGCACAACACACACACACACACACACACACACACACACACACACATCACACGTTATAATATTCATTACATTTTCAGAATCAGACATTTTCTCCAGCCTCCAGTCACATTAGTTGAAATTTGTTCATTTAAATGCAAATTAGGCTCTCAGGATTAGTTTTTAAGAGTTAAATAGAATAATATGATACCATATCATTGTATTTTATATTTTTCATATAGTTAAATATGAATATATGATTTCCCTGCATTTTACGATCCATCCGATTCTTTCAGGGGTAAACAGATAATTAGGGATTAAGGAAAAATATAATGGATCTCCCAGTTATGTAGTGAAGCCGGGGGGTTGAAGAGCTGCAAGCGTGTCATATCAGCTCATCAAATCTTAAAGGTCATAGGTATAAACATACTGGATTTGCCTTGCCTCATAAATATGACTGAATTAGTGTCTGAGTGAATTAGTGGCTCATTTAGAGCAAAACCCCTGCAGGCTAGACAACAAAAAACGAAACTACAGAGACTCTGGTGAAAATGAGCTTTGACATGTGTACATGTTTTGCTGCCTGAGGCCAGATTTTCCCATGCTCTCTTAATGTGTTCCCACTGGGGAGGATTGCAACCTTGTTTAGGTACAAAAAACGTTTTCCTTTCTCTCTGAGCCCTGAGGGAGCTTAGATTCTGCATAGACTTTGTATGGGCCTGATAACAGGAGAATAATAATGCAGTTGACCTCATGGGCAATATACAATTACACATGTATATACAATTACACATGTATGTACAACATCAAAGAAACAAAAGTATTTGTTTCAAAGCCTAACCCTGAGACTCCCAAGTTCAAGTTTATTTATCACGCACTTTTATTCTAAAGAGGTATGAGCACATACATATATCAATGGTAGGAGAAGTGATATTATTATTATGGCTGAGTGAATAAGGCCCCTAATATCATAGATATTAGGGGC
>JAOPUA010000055.1:9140118-9157726 GCA_027122455.1 Trisopterus luscus
AGAAAGTATAAAATAACTTAATAGCACAATATGTAATAGTACAGACGATTGCTCAATTACAACACATGTACTTTTTTTATTATACTACAAGGGACTTTACAGAAGGTTCATATGTTAATAACCTAGCCAACAAAAGGTAAATGATGAGATAAACCTAAAGAGACACAAAATGTTGTACAGTACTTCAAAAGCAATTTTAAATAGCATCACCAAATGTAGTGCTTCAGTCTTATCTGGGGCCACACATGCTGTGAAATATATTATTTTTTTCAGACTCCTACTAAAGAGATTTATTTGGAAACAAAACATGCCATTTGACTGTTAAATGATATACAGTATATATATATAGACACATCATTTCTTTGTTTAATTGTATTAGGAAACATAGTTTCACATTACAACCCAGGTTCCTTTTCAGTGGTTTCCCTTCTATTCAGTTAGTATTTCCTAATGATACTAGTTTGCTCTGACTAATAGTTTTTATAGATAAGAGTATAATACTCTATTACTAATATACTTATTTATTGACAAAAATATAGCTGTTCTACACCTATCAAACATTAAATTAACTAAAATTCAGCTTCACCTGAAGAGGTGGAAACATATTCATTATGTGTGGGTGGCGTGCGTGTGAGTGTGTGTGTGTGTGTGTGCGTGTGTGTGTGTGTGTGTGTGTGCACATATGTGCACGTGTTTGTGTGTGTGTGTGTGTGTGTGTGTGTGTGTGTGTTTCAACCACCTGGTAAATAGTTTATTCTTTGTATTCCCTGGGAGGCCTTTCACAGATGATCTTGTGTTTTTGTGATAACTCACACATACGTATCTGGGTGACAGTTTCTTTGGACCTGGTTTCCTAGTTGCAATAATGTATTCCAATAATATTGGAATACAGTCATATAAAGGAATAATCCACATTGAAACCACACCTTTTACATTTGGGAATTTGTCTGACACTGAACAAGATGGTTGACCTACAGGGTAGGCCTGAAGGCCTCACCCTTGGTGCTGCGGTGCTGCTATTTTTGGCTTTTCCCATCTAATTCAGGAAAGTACAATTAACATGACAGATCTCATCTTCTTTATCATCAGGTTTTGAAAACAGAATGAGCCGGTCGTACTATCCTACATGGGACATGGCAATTACGCAGAGCTCCAGAATTTTGTGTATCTTTATATTTCTGTAGTGGCAGAGAGTTCTTCTTAGGGTAAGGGTTGCGTTCGGATGTGCGTAGGGGTGGGATAGGATTTCATGTCTATTAGGGTTAGAATACATGTCAGTCCTAAGTTGGTTTGAACTCTTAAGCAAATTAACATGGAAAATTAGTTTGTATCTGAGCGGGCTGGTGTATTTCCCCATTGACAATGGCAAATGTACCAGCCACCTCATATATCCTTTTTTAGAATGGCTACAAGAAGAAGTTTATGTGCTCTGTGCTTCCTGGAGGGTATTCGTCATGCAACCTTGCGTCTGTTTCAAATGCTATCAGGCTGTATTTGGCGCTGGTTTGCTCCTCCCATATACCTTGTTATCGATGTCCAGGGGGAGAGCATTCTGCAAAGGGTGTGTCGAGGGGAAGGCCTGGTTTGATTGGCCACCCGGAGTGCCACCCCTACTAAATCTGGCAGTTAACTGATTCTGAACTTATCAATCAAAACCTGCATGTTTGAAGGCTACCAGTACGAACACTACAGCAGAACTTGCATGATTAATGTGTTACAGTTTTTACTATGCAATGCTTCAATGCTTTTTATGTTCAAATTATCCTACAAACGATCATATTCAAGGACAGAATAGCATGTGTCATTCTGTGCCATTGAAGGGCCAGCCCAAAATGTAATTAGTTTAGAAGGTGGGGAACAAAAACTAATCCAAGTATCAGGCGTCTTCAGTATATTTTCAGTATGGACTCCAGGGTTATGATAGACAGAGGCATGCAGAGGATTTGACCTGTTTGTTATTTGAAAAAAGGTGTTTCATTGTTGGTCCTGATCTGTTTCCCTGGGTATCCATGTCTAAAAAACATTTATACAGCATTTGCAATCCCTTTTGTTCATGTAACCTTTGTAAAAGGCCTTGACATACCTTATGGCATAATCAAGGAAAAGCATAATATAATGGTGGCTCTTTTGTGATTTAAATAGGGGCCCTAAGGCCATTTCAATACGTTAAAAGGCTCGGTAGTGCTTGAAAAACGAACAGTGGGTGAATCCAATGGGGTTTGGGCGCCATCTGCTGGAATTCTGAGCAGGTGCAACAATGTTACAGCCCTATTCACTTGATGACATTCATTCTTATACCAGTGTTTGTCTTCCATCAATGCTTCTTAAGTATGGATGGAGAAAAGATATTTCCTCCAATTACTTGAGGAGGAACATTTTTTCCCAAAGGAAGATGCCTTATTATCCCTGCATGTTAATTAAAATATATAATATATAATTGAAGTTAAATTGTTTAAAGTGTTGTGTGTCAAAGTTATGCATTCTTTTTTAAATGCGTTTTCATCATCTCGATACTTAGCACACTAGTACTGTATCTTTACTTTATCTTAGTCTCTGAGGGAGCAATATGTGACCATTATTATTCAGATAACCTCCATCAAGGCTGTCAATAATAAAAAAGGAGTAGGCCTAGCTGTTGATCTCATGGAGCCCTATTGTTTGATGTTATTTTTATAGTTTAACATTGTAAAGAACTACAATGTCATGCTTAGTTGTGTTTAACTAGCAGCACTAGGAACATCTAACCATCACTAGCAGCGCTAGGAGCCTTTAACCATCACTAGCAGCGCTAGGAGCAGTGGGCAGCCACACTGCAGTGCCCGGCGACAAGGGTAGGGGTATTAACCCTGAAGTATTAACCCTACATTAAGCTGTAGCTATTTTGGTGTGGCAAGAAACCCATGTGAGCGTCAGGAGAACACACAAACTCCACACAGAAAGTTCCCCTCCCTCCTGAGGCAGTAGTGTAACTGTACCACCGTGTCTGTACCACCGTGTCCACCCATAAACACAGCAAACCTCAGGCATTGTCACATCTGGCATGAGGACCCACACTCAATCCTTGTCTGTGCTGCATGGTATGACCTTTACCATCAGTCTGATTTGATTAAGCACTGAGTGCTTTTCCAACCCTAAAATATGAGGTCTGCCACATGGTTGGAATTAAGCTTGAATAATATCGGTCGAATAGAATACTACATACACAGCACTACTTTGCCTGAACATCCTTTTCTTAGCCCATCAAGTCTGATTTATTAAAAGAGAAAAGAGACATTTGACAAGTTAAACCTTTAGTGAAAGACAATATATATAGTAAATATATATTCAAACACACCATCTAAGGCCTTTTGAGTCTGAATAATTGCTTTATTTTTATTGTTTATATCCAACACCCACATTTTAAAAGAAGTGAGAGAAGTGTATTGAAATTGGCAGAAAGGTTACTTAATATTAAAATGAATTAAACTCACTCCCCTTGCAGAGTTGAAGCTCTTTTGATTGGGCTCTTTCCGCTGTTCCTATCTGTCCTTCATGAATTCATAACTGACGAATGCACATGATTTACTCCTGTTAATTACTTTTGAGAGCTGCAAAAGTACTTAATGCTTATGACTCATTACAAACCAAATTGGTATGTCCTCTCTAATGGTACATAAATGGCACAGTAACGGAACTAACATTAAACATTTTGTTATGAGGCTGTATTTTTAAATAAAGCTATTCCTCTGCAGATGGAAGAATGTCATAAATAGTATTAGATTAAACAGCACAAAAGCAGTTGAATCGAGATTGCTATTGTACATTAGTCTTCAACATCTGATGTTTCCGAGAGTTCTTCTCGGGTCTGAGCGAGATTATGTAACATTTTGGAACAAGAATACAGGCTTTAACTAGAAGCCAAAATGGCAAATATCTCCACAGCCCGAGAGTACTTCCCCGGAGAGCTGATGTAGGCTGGGATGAAGGCCACCCAGACAGCACAGAAGATCAGCATGCTGAAGGTGATGAATGAAATTCGTAAGCTAAATCTAATGCGTACAAATAATCAGAATGAGGTTATTACATGTCTCCTAAAGAGCAATGTACACATGGCAGTCACGATTTTGGATGTTGATACTATAGGATCAAACAGTTCTTATGTTTGAAACTCATGTTAAAAGTAAAACATATTTGAAAGGAGAAATATAAATCACATACATCTCTTAAACCTTTAACTAAAGTGCCAAAGATACAAACTCCTGCTGAAATCAACATGTGAAGATAACTGATCATACCAAAGTTCAAATGTTTTGTTCAAATGCTAAATTAGCTTCTTTGTATTTGTTTTTAATAATTCATTAGCATAATAAAATACCAAATAATTATATTGTACTTTGCCGTTATCATTATATTGGTCTAAATTTTAGAATCCATCAGATTGTCAGCAGTATATCAGTAGGTAGTTTTAAAGGCATATTGTAATAGGACTTTATGAAGTGCAGCTTGAGGCCGATGGGCTGCAAGTGTGCTACATCAGCTCATCAAGACTTCAAGGTCACAAGGATACATGTCCTAGAACTGCCTTGCCTCATAAATCTGAGTGATTCAGTGTGTGAATTAATTAGTGTCTAATTAAGAGCAAATCCCCTACAGGCTACACAACAAACAACTAAATGACAGACTCTGGTGAAAATGAAATTGACAAAGGTACATGTTTTACTGCCTTAGGCCAGAGTTGTCCATGTTCTCTTAATGTGCTAAGTTAATGTGTTTCCCACTGTGGAGGATTGCAACCTTGTTTAGGTAAAGAAAAAGAAAAACTGTGCCATGATACTGTTTAATTTCACTCTGCGAGCTTAGGGAGCAGAGACACTGCATAGACTAAACCTTCAGGTTCAAGTACACACATGTACACACATCATATATGGATGGGAGAAGATACATTACAATAGGAAATCAGTTCAATGAAGTGATATCAGAGGCATTATTCACTCAGCCATTGAAAACTCAAAGCGATTTCAAGATCAAGACCAAAACCAAGAGACCTGCCAGAAATAATAGAAAAATGTTATGTATCATGTATAACTAATCATAATCTTAATTTGTATATTGATCATAATGAATGGAGGCCCTAAGAGGCAAATATAAAATAACTTATATTTTGCCTTGTCCCACTTACTTACCATCTAATCATCCATACGACTTCCAGGTGCCTTCCAGTTATTTTAGTTGGTACTAGTTAATTATCTTAATTATAGTTAATTATGTTTGCTATTTCCCTTGAAATATTTCCTATTTCCTAGATTTTAATTAACTTTTTTTTCACTTTTCACTTTTATCTTGGTTTTATAGTGGAAATCTCAAAGATTTTCATTGGATTGTCTGTTACGTCACTATACGTAACTACGTTACGTTCACATAATGAAGTGACATAATGATGATGATTGAGCCTATGGCCCGCTGATAGAAGACCTTGCTGTGCTACTAACCAGAACTATTTTCTTTGTGTCCCTAAATTGTATTCAATCACCCAGAACCCAATGGTTTGACGACAGTTTACTTTCAAATGGAACTAGGCAATGGCCCTATTACATTTCTATGAAATATTGTGATTTATGCTAATAGATGGAACCTTATGAACTTGAATCCAATGGATAAAGAAAAACTAAATATGAAGTGGAAGGATTTGGATTCGGGTAAAATACCTTGCTGCATAAGGGATAAAGAAGGATCTGCTCATCAGTACTGTGCAGTTGACATTCATTGATGTAGGAGTTTCATTAAATGTCCATTATTAGTGTCTTCTAATTCTCTTTTGTGATCTGATGAAACAGTACATTCATGTTTTTTCAATTTTTTTATTTTTTTTTCATCAATACACAGTCCAGTCATAAAAGACGGAGTTGTAAATAACAGAGATAGATAGATTTACAACAATAAAAATAACTACCACACACACTTTTGTATTTCTTGCCTTACTTTTGAGTCACCATCTTAAGTAGGATGATCGCTGCTCACTTATGCTTGGTCTATCCAGCAGATGACCAGTGACACTTGGGCCTGGTTGGTGGTGGTGATGTTCAAGTTGGTGGTTCATGTTATGACCTTTGGTAATCACCACATATTTGACAAACCCAAATCTAAACACATTTCATATGTTGAGTCATGCCAATCCCCAAAAGGCATGATACTACCTGGCATGGGGTACTCAAATTGTAATTTAAAAATAATTTGTGCATTAACAGCCTGAATGTAAGGATAATTTATGTCTTTGGATTTAACCAAAATCTAAAAGAAGTTGGAGAACTGATGATAAATTGCATTACAGTGAAGTATAATGTAATGTCAATCATTGTATTGCTATAAAGACCGTGAGTTCAAATAATTGAAGATGCCTTTATCAAATTATGTTTCAAAATTGATGAAAGATTACTACTAAAATGTGATCTTAACTGTGATATTTGTCCATGAATAACTGACAGATATCATAAATCTATAACAATTAGTTTCATGGGTAGAAAACATTTGGATAGACAAGTAATTAAATTGAGACATTCCCATAAGATTTAGGGATCGGCTTGTTTGTGAAGTTGACTTGATGCTGGGAAATGGCCCTTTGAGATCATAGTGTAGCCTGCAGTGTTTTAATCAACAGCAAATTGAAACATGCAGTCATGTGTAACAAAACCAAGCAATCAGGGTTAATTGTTACTGTTTATTCACTATGGTAAGGATGTCATCATCCGAGAACTGCCAATTTACCTTTCTGGTAAGGTGTCTCGAGCAGCAGGCAGGGTCTGGCTGGGCATGCAGAGGCAGGTAGATGTCGTCAACACAGTGATGACACCCAGGCCTTGGGCTATGAGAAGGTGTTCACCAGGTGTGGTTTGGAGAATTAATTAATTTAGCATCTCCCAAAGGGGTATCGGTCTGTTCAACAACATGTTGCAAAAATGATGCAAACCGCATTCAACATAAACAACCTCATAGTTGTTTAAATGTTAACATTGCATCATTAATTGTGATGAATATAGTCAAAATAAAATAAAATGAATAGACATTACTACATAACAATATAAACAAATATAAAGAATACATAATTTATAGCTTCAGACATGAAAAAGTTCACAACCGAATTCCAATTGTAAAGTTCACATACCACCAAAAGCCAAATCAGAAATTTGTTAGTAGCATTTAGCATCAGAAATGTTAACTTAGTTTTTGTCTAAATTATATTTTAGACCATACATCTGTAAGGCAAGGACATCAGTTAACAGAATCATGATGCAATAATTCTGTAAACATTTCGACCAGGGAGTGGGTAATCAGTCTTTTTCCTTACTTATCTATTTGTAAACAGGCCCTGTAAGGAGCAGTCACGCGTCAAGAGTTCAAATGCCAAGTTCTTGTGGCAGATCTGGAGAGTATTATCTGGCATATGTTTTGAATTTCTAAAAGAACACTTGATTAATTGTAAGTGGCCACAACCATGCTGCAGTTGATCATGGAAAAACATAAAGGGAATACATGTGTAAAGGTTTCAATTGGCCCAAAAATCATATGAAATGTCCTATTTCAAAAATAATATACAGAATATTTTAAGTATTTCATGAAAATATTACCAAATGACAAATTGATTGTGTGCGTGTGTGCATACTTTAACCAAAAATAGATTTGGTATGTCTAACAATATCAGTTGCCACATACCACCTATGTGGCCTACATTGGACTCCTACAGACAAGGATGCAGGGTGGTGGCTTTGGAAAAACGTTTTATTGTAAACGGCTGTTGACAATGATGCATAACCTGCTGGTTCCATGCTGCCATTCAGTAGATCTCCCTGAGTGTGTGTGGAGATGGCTGGCTGTGCATATTGATTACTCTATATGCAACAAGTGTGCAGCCTTACCCAGCCCCAGAGTCCAATCAGACCCTAGCAAGTAGAAGCTGCTTAAACCAGCCATCATCCACACACACACACACTACTACCCTATAGTTTAAACATGTTTAATGTATGCAGAATTTGAATGACTTAAATTAAATAAAACAAATCTATCAATCAGTCTAATATTGAATTATCTTCTTAAATAAAACATATAAAACATAAAACTTTCTCAGGTAATGATGAAACCATGACTACTAAGTCATATTGTTATTATAATCAGTAATGATGATATTAATATCATCAATAATATTGAAATATAGCCATAAAAAGCAAGAGGCTTTGCATTTTACATGATATATCTGTTCTATATTGTCTGGTTTTTGAGAAAGAATCAGTTGACCGTGTTCAATACAGGATTTGGCGATCAAACTGAACACAAGAATTGAGCACTCATGAGCAATTATTTTTATTGATCGCTTATTTGGTTTTAGTAGGACTTGTGTTAAGATGTGCATAGGTGTGGGATTGGATTTCATGTCTATTAGGGTTAGAATACATGTCAGTCTTCAGTTGCTGCAGTTATCTTGGATGGCATTATAGCATTTCACCTCATAAACAAATTAACATGGGAAATTGGCTTAAATCTGAGCAGGATGATTGACAGTGCCACCAATTGGGACCAACTCATATGGACCTTTATACAAGGGCTACAACTAGAACTCTTGAGGCTGGGCACCCTGACTATGTATGATCATTTTCACATGCTCAATCAGGCTGCGTTTGGTACAAGTTTGCTTCTCCCATATACATCTTGAGTGATGTCCAGGGGGAGGGCCTTCTGCCATGGGCGGATCCAGGGGGAGGGCCTTATTTGATTGGCCAACCCGAGTGCCACCCCCACTAATTCTGTCAGTTGATAGAATTTAACCTTATCAATCAAAATCAAGATGTTCGACTGGCAATACGAACACTATAGCAGAACTTTCATGACTATTGTCGTACAGTTTTTACCACACAACAATTTTCATTCAAATTGGTAAAAGTTATAATGCATTGAAAAAATATCATGTGTTAGTCTGTGCCACTCCTGGGCCACCCTTTAATTCTATAATTTTACTTTCCTCCAAATTAAATAAAGGATAAAAAAAAAAATGGATGCCTGGGTAACCTCCTAGGCATCCTCTTTTGGTTAACCTCTGAATAAAACAGAAGATGGAGACTACTTATTAACTATTTTCCCAAGCATGGACTCTGGGTTCTGATAGACCAAGGTATACAGAAGATTTGCCTTGTTTGTTATTTCAGCAAAGGTCTTTCATTGTTTATCTTTTTCCCTGGGTATCCACATCACTAAACATTTGTAACAATCCCAACGTGCAATCCCCCTTCGTTTTCATGTCAGGTGTGTAAACGGCCTTGACATACCCAATGATATACTCAAGAAAAAACATAATGTAATGGTGGCTCCTCCCTGATTTAGATAGTGGCCTTTTAAAAAAGATCCAATGGGGTTTGGACGCCATCTGCTGGAATTCTAAGCAGGTGCGACGACAATATTTTACAGGTAAGTCGTTTGCATTAATGGATGAATTACACCATTATTTGTCTTCTCTTTACCTAAATCAGACTAACCTTGATAACAGCTGTGGACTGGTTGCAATGCATCAATGCCCTCAAGGCTGTCACTAATAAATAAGGAGTAGCTGTTGAACTCCTGTAGCGCTATTGTTTGACGCTATTGTTGAGTTTATATTAAAGTTTGTTATTGTAAAGAATGAGTCTCAGAGCAAAGAGATTTGTATTTATTTATTATTTTTTCCACAAGTACAAGGAGTGTACAAAAAAATGTGATCTCTGTATTTAACAATCACTAGGAGCATTTATGACTAGCAGCAGTAGACACATTTAATCATCATTAGCAGCATAGGATCATTTAGCCATCACTAGCAGCACTAGGAACAGTGGGCAGCTGCAGTCCACCACCCAAGGACCAACTCTTACAGCGCCCCCTATTGGAGAAATGGAAGAATATAATAAATTGTGATTTGATTTTACAGCACAAAAAGCAAGGGAAATCGACATTGTTATTGCACATTTGTCTTTGACATTAGATGTTTCCGAGAGTTCTTCTCGGGTCTGAGCAAGATTATGTAACATTTCGGAGCAAAAATACAGGCTAACAGACCATAACTAGAAGCCAGGATGGCAAAGATCTCCACAGCCACAGAGTACTTCCCCGGAGAGCTGATGTAGGCTGGGATGAAGGCCACCCAGACAGCACAGAAGATCAGCATGCTGAAGGTGATGAGCTTGGCCTCATTGAAATTGTCTGGTAACTTTCTTGCTAAGAAGGCCAAGAAGAGGCAGAGGCAGGCCAGCAGGCCAATATAACCGAGGACCAGAGCAAATCCAAGAGCTGATCCCTCGTCACATAGGAGTATCACAATAGCACTCTCTCTAGGCATCAGTTTTTGTGGAGTAGGAGGAGCCACCGTCAACCAAATTATGCAAATAATAACCTGTATGGAGAGACATATTTGTTCTTCAAAGACAATAAAATGTAATTTCTGTTTTCATCAAACATCAAATAATAGCACAGGTAGACATTAGACGTAAGCCTCACCTGGACCAAGGTGGAAAGGGTAATGATGGCTCTTTGCTGTACTGGTCCAAACCATTTCATAAGATTGCTGCCTGGAAGTGTTGCCCTAAAGGCCATCAACACCACTATAGTCTTCCCCAGAACACAAGAGATACAGAGGACAAATGTGATCCCAAAAGCTGTGTGGCGAAGCATACAGGACCAGTCTGAGGGACGGCCGATGAAGGTCAGAGAACACAGGAAACACAGATTCAAGGAGAAGAGCAGCAGGAAGCTCAGCTCAGAGTTGTTAGCTCTAACTATAGGAGTAGATATGTTAACAGAGAATATAAAGATAACCCAACAAGTGCATAAGGAGCCAAGCAGAGCAACAGTCATCAGTGTTATGCCCATGGTGTCGCTGAAGGACAGGAAATCCACTTCTTTGGGAAAGCAGGCTGTTCTCTCAACATTGGACCAAAACTGTGGCAAGCAGTGCACACACTCTATGGAATCTGAGGAAAAGGAGAGGACAGCTTTAGTTTCTATGGCTTATGCATGTAATGTTCCAGGTAGGTCACTGTATTAATATATAAATAGATACTTACTGGTCCGATTGCTAATATCCCCAGCTCTGCAGACCAAACAGTCATGGCAGCAGATAGGAAAGTTTGGTTGGATGGCCTTTCTGGTGCCTGGGGGACAGGGACTGCTGCATTCTGACTCAGGAACCTTGGAGATAATGGAAAGAAACACTCTAGTGTTCAAAATACACCTACAGCCACGTCACACATATCACCACTCAAACACTGATTACCGTAGTCTCGTTGTTATTCCAAAGAACATTCTTTTCTTGCAGCTGGAGTTTTTTACGGCCAGCCGTTGCTGTCCCATCAAACATTCCAATGGTTACAAATTGCATCTCTCCATTTAATCCCAGTTGCCAATTGACCAGATCATACATAGCTACTGGGTCTCCATTTTGGTCAAACATGGTCTCATCCCCAAACTGATTAGTGTATTCCACCTCTTTTAGGTAGTGGAGGAGCTGTTGAGGGGGAGAAATCAAGTAGGGGACAAATCAAGTTTACTTCTTATTTATTTCTTATTTTTAGTATATGTATAAAAACTATAATAATGGTAATCTAGTATTAATACATTCTAGATCTGCAGCCATAAACTGTAAATCACCTGCCATGGCTGTATATTGTTTTCCTCTGAACAAGTCTGCAGTGAAAATGGCCCAGCCCCTTCATTACAGCTCTTCATGGCTTTAATCGCATGTACAATCGCGTAAACAGCCTTGTAGACATTGTAAGAAATCCTTAGCTGGGAAACATCAGAGTAGATGTTCTTTATACTTCTCAGGTCCTCTGTCCCAGAACATGGAGGTTTATAATTTTCATTTTCCATTAAATCTTCAGTCCTTTCACCTAGACGGCACCCAAAGACCTCTTCCCAGAAAGGGATCAGAAAGGGATTCTCAGAGGCATCTGCGTTTAAGGGGTGTATGCGAAGCAGAAAGTCCTGCAGGCCAGGTATGTGTGCTCTACGTATAGCCAAACCTATAGTGCCCTGGAGGATACGTTGGTACTTCTTAGGGGTGGAGAGGACGGATGCGGTGCTCCATGCTTCACTCGCCAGCCACTGTATCCCTGAAAGCCTCTGCCTAATAACAGAAAATACCACATATTTAGCGTTGAGCTTGTCAATACAATGCAAAACAAAGATCAGGTTAATCAGAAACAGATGAGAAAATGTTGCCAAAGCCAACATGGTTGTAAAAACAAAGCTTCATGCCTGAGTGCTTCATCAAACAGCGCTGCAGTGTCTTGTTCCACAGCAAATACCAGGACCACCGACGCCCCTGAGGATTGAATCCTGGAAACAATAGCGGCCAAGGCCTCTCTTGCATGGTTCTTAGGGATTATCTCATGGAGAGCCACACAGGCACCAAACTTCTGAACCTGTAAGAGCAATGGGTCAATTAAATTTCTAGAAAATATCATATTTTTAGAAATATAAAAATATCATCTACCTCATTGGCAAAGATCGTCGCACCACCTCGACCATATGCATCGTCACCTGCTATTACTCCAATCCATGTCCAGTCAAAATGTCTGACCAGCTGTACTAAAGCATCCACCTTGAAACAGGTCACAGCATCAAGCATCAAGTAGTAAACAAGACATTAGCTCAAGACAATTGGTTAAGGTAGAAATGCTGGAATACAGCTTTTTTTTATTATTTATGTATGAAAGTAAATTGATGCTCTCACCTGAAAGAGGTCACTAGGCATGGTCCTTAAGAAGGCAGGATACTCTATTTTGTTACTCAGACAAGCACAGCTAGAGAAATAGCTCACCTGAGAGGAAGAAAAGCGATTAGATATGACATCTCTACCCGTTTTGTGTTTTCAAAAAGTGACATCCAAAGAGTAGATGGGTTCAGGTGAATGGACAGTGGACATTGGATCTGACCTGAGGTACATAGAACGCTCCAAGGAAACGAGCCACTACCAGAGACTGTGTAGAGCCCCCATCTCCTATCACCACTGGAACAGTCCCGGGACACATGTGATTATCCACCATCTCTACGTCTGAACCTTGCTTGGTTCCCATCAGCTCCATGGCAGCCTTCAAGGCCCGGTAGGGTGTGCTGCATGAATCATAAATCTTGTAGCCCAGAGTGATGTTTGGAAGGAGTTTTCCCTCCCTGTTGATCTCTTCAATAGCAAAGATCATAGTCTGCATCCAGCGAAATGTTCGGAAGTTAAACCTGGAGGAAATAAATTATCAATAGGTTTTCCTATGTCCATGGCAGTTGGAGAGGTCATTTCACAAATAGGTCATATACATTATACTTAACAAAACATGCAGGTAACAAATACTTGACGGGAAAAATAGATATCTTGAGTTAATGTGCATTAGGCTGGAGCTTCTGCCGGTAGCAATATGTCTGCAAAGAATCCTCCTCTAAGCTTGAAGTTCTTACCTGGTGCACCTTGGGTGTGGTGGCATGGTGGTGAATAAGCGATCAGGTTCCACCGCCATGTCATGGAGAGAAAAGAGACCCCCTAGTGTGATATCCCCGTTTCTTTGCAGAACAGGCAGAGACATGGACCCTGGTAAAAGTTTACATTGCTGGGCCTCAGTTTCTACCTGGTTAAAAACAACTGACAATATTCCCCACAGCAGCACATGTAAATGAAAATAGTCAGGTGAATTAACTGACCCCTTAGGCTTCATCAATGTAACTTTCAAGCAATTCATTCTCTATACAATCTAAAACAAAAGTTGTGCTAGACAAAGATAGAGTTGAGACTGGTCTTCCTATACCAGATTGGACGATGGATTTTTAGACATTTCATCCATAATGTCAGCAAGGAGATAATCAAAAAATAAATAATAATAATAATAATAATAAAGTTCTGGATTTAAAAAAGAGCTAAAAGTATAAGAAGATAAATTGAATCTCCCAAATTATATACAAACATATACAAAAGAGCCAGCCCCTAAATGCTCTTAAAAAATGCCTTAATCTGTTCATATCCTAGTCAAAGATCTTTCCCCAAAGCCCCCTCAAACATCACATCACATTATAAGGAGATGCACGAGTGTGCATCAGGGTCAGTTGAGAAGGCTTTATACGTGCTATCTGCTTCATACCATCGCTTGAGCAAAATAGGTTTCATCTCCCCTGCGATATGATCAATGGAAAAAGATAACTCAGTTTTCAAAACAATGTGTCAGGGACAACTTTACGGAATGAACATTGGATCTTAATACAGAGAGAGGGGAGCTGTTTTTTGCTGTCAAAATACATAGTGTTATGCCTGAATGGGCCTTACTCATGCTTTAGTGATGAGCCGACACCGTTGACATGTTTTGCTCACTACATAGGCAACAGCTTAAGCCAGCTTAACTAACCCTTACCCTAACATCGCTGGTGTTTTGAATTAGTTTATTAAGTGTGAATCGTGATTTGATATGAATGCATTAAGTGGCGTTATAATGCATCTTGTGACTCTTCCAATCTTAATGTAATCTCAGAATTTTGGATAATTCAATTTTCTGCAAGGAAATTGACCAATGAAATTTTGGAAGGAATTGATACTATAAGGTAAATAGCGAGAAACTGTTGACCAATACTTGCAGGTGTCTCACAGTGAAAAACCACCTGCAATTCCATTGGCATGAATTGTCTAGGGGTTAATCTTGCCTCTTAAATGTGGTGAAATTAGTGGCTCATTAAGATCAACACCCCTGCAGGCTAGACAACAATAAACTACAGAGACTTTTATGAAAATGATCTTTAAACATATAAGTGCATGTTTTACTGCCTGAGGCCTGAGCCTTCAATGTTCTCCTAATGTGCTCCCCACTGGCGTGATTTACGATACTCTTTCTCTCTGAGCCTTTAGGGAGTAAAGACTCCTAGGCCTGTTTACTCAAGAGGGCTAGCTTCAGTGTCACTGAAAATCACCTGATCACGTAAGAGTGAACAATAATGTCACATAATGTCACAGGCAGGTGTCCTTGTAGGCCATTATTGGCAGAATGCCGTTTCTCTCTATTTAGTCAGTGAATGGAATCCGAAGCCAACAAAAGGAATAGATACAATTACAATGACAAAAAAAAACCTGAAGGCTGTCAGAATTATCGAAAACGTGAAAAAATATGTAAATGTTTTTTGATAATTAATCAATGAATTCATTTATTTATCAATAAACTACTCCTAACCTTGGTGGGGATTGTTAACAAATAATGACTGTACATGGAAATAAGTAACAATTTGAAGAATTTCTATATTCCGAAGTATAAATAAATCATATCCCTAGCCCTGATTTTCAACTCACACATTTTCACTGCAGTAGTGAAATACAAAAACTGACATAAGGATGGCCCTGATTTCAGACACCATGAGTGTGGGAACCGCAAAGCTTCACCACCACAAATATTTTCTCAAGTTTAATATTATTTTGATAAACCAGTCTGAGAGAAAATTTCACACAATGAAGACCTAAGCAGCAGAACAGGTCAGGGTTAGGGTAAGAGTTAGGGTCAGCATCTTATATAGATTAGCTGGTTTTGGAAGTCCATGAAATGCTATACTATGTAGATAGTATGTAATAGATAGATAGTAATAGATAGTATGTAGTAATGGGCTGTTACTCAGATATAAATATTATTTTCTGCATCCAAGTTTTGACAGACATTTTTTGTGCGTTTACCACTCTTTTGCCACCACTTTAAAATATACTTGCCTAGAAAAATGTTGACGCACTTTGTAAACTAATAAGTGGTCACTTTTTTTCAAGCTGTCAAGCGTATAGTTTGTATAGATACAATTGGACTAATCTGAAATAGATAATTTCAATAGAATTTGAAAAATTATTGTTGACGATTCATGCAAGAGAGCATTCCCAAATGGTTTACAACTACTGGCTTCCACAGAGTACCAGAAGCGGCCTTTTGGTGCTTGGATCAGAGGTGATACTGTAGATGGGGATATGGCTGGTGTACACACTGATGGCAAGAATACCTTTTTTGCCAGCAGAAAAAAGCATGGGCCACAAATACACTCCATTAGGTAAAAGAAAAACAATATGCAAAGAAAAATATCGGATCCATTACAAAAGCGAGCGTTTCAGGCTTCCAAACTCTGACACAGTTGTTGGTTAGCAGAGAGAATAATGTTATGTTGTTTGGGATGTGTAACTATAGAACAGAATATGATGTGGTTCTTTCACAGCTATCAGTGCAATTCATGGATTTACACTTCAACTTCAGAGAATGTGGAGAATGTGGCTCTTTTTTGTATGTGATTTCTAAAACCAATTATATGGGGTAATAATTAAAAATAGATATGATTACCGTCCTGTAATACCTCCTGTGTCAACTATCGGGGCTTAATACTGTAAATCGGATCCTACATAATTAAGATATTAAATATTATATATTTCCAATCATTTCAATGATTGCTGTTACTGTCTTTTTTTTTTTTTTTGACAAACCTTTAGGTCACAGGCTCATATTTTAATGTTATCATCCTAGAATAATTGGTTATAAAATAAAACAAATGACATTATAGATTAAAACACAACAACAATTTACATCATTTACTGTAGTCGAAAACAATTAATTAGAAGCATTAAATTGAGACGTTCCCATAAGGATTAGGGATCGGCTTGTTTGCGAACTTGTTGACATGCCTGAAAATACCCCCTACAGCTGAATGCCCAAACAAGCCTGAATGTTGTGGCAGTCAAGTGTAACAACAACATGTGATACGGTTTTGTACAGAGGAAAAGATTTCATCATCTGAGAACTGCTAATTTACCTTTCACCCATGTGTCTAGGGCAGGAACCAGGGGGTGGGCTGGGCAAGCAAAGGCAGGTAGGTGTCACTGACGCAATGATGACACCTGGGCCTTGGGCTAGTTCAACAGATGTGGTCTAGAAAATTAATTAATTTGGCATTCCCCAGGAGAAATGTTGCAATAATTAATTAGCAACGTCCCTTCTTGTTAATTCAGAAATGATTGTATGGTGCTTAATATGTAGACAAACCTTTTAATATAATGTCTCTATTAATATATGGATAGAAAAGTAAAAAATGAAAGAACATTCATTTTATATTGTAGAAAAAATACTGCTTTCGATACTGAACTTTTTGATAAACAGAGCGATACCGTGTTTGATAATGTTCTGAGTAATATATATGTAATATAAATGTATACATTTTTTTATTAAATTCAAAGTAATGACAACATACAATTTATTGTATGTTGTCATTTACACAATTTAAGAAAAATGTAAAGTATTGGTAACAAAGTATTTCTTTCCATCTTGTTTTCCATCTCCCTACAGAACACTCATCAGGAGTAGTTCAAATACATATTGGTGTATAATTTTTACTTTATTCCAACTCGAAATTAATAAATGGTATATTTAATATTAAACTATTCATTTTAAATGAAAAGACCACGAACGATTAAGGAATTCAGTCATTTCTATCTTTCCACATTTCTTTATATTCCTGTATGTATTCATGTATGTATATAATTGTTTATTCCATTTACATTAAAGGGATAGTTCACCCATTTAGAACCAGCGTTCTATCATTATAAAATCGCTATTGTAATGTAAATTAATATATT
>JAOPUA010000055.1:9196584-9213584 GCA_027122455.1 Trisopterus luscus
TTAACTTCTTTGTTAGAGAGAGGAAGGGATGTATCTTAAGATACAGGGAGAATGTATACAGTTCCTTTTAATGTACAAAGTAATTATATAAACAAGGTTAATATAATTTCTTTGTGATTGTATATTATAGTTATGATTGATATTTCCACGACAATATGGAATGATTACACAGTGTGCTTGCTATGATGCTAACGTCAGCACTAACGTCAGGGCTAACATCAGCGCTAACGTCAACGCTAGCGTCACCACTGCCTGAATGTCGTAAAAAGTAATCCAAGTCAGCAGGAAAAAACACCTAATCTGGCAACACTGCCTGCACGTCCTCGATGAGACGAACTGAAAACAAGCAGATATGGAACCTAAACTGTGATTCTGAAAAAAGTATAAAAGTAATCGAAATTCGGTTTTCAGATTATTGAAGATAAAAGTGTGTTGATTTTTTAAATGCTTTGAACAAATGCTAACATTGAAATGTTTCCACGTTACAGTGTCTGAAATAGTTGAAGTGCCAGAGAAGGTCATTGACATTGAAAAAAGCTGAAAAATCATAATAGTTGAAGAAGTTGAGAGAGTTGAAAAACGCATCTCATATTGATTAAAATAATTCTACTTTCTTTATTTTTTCCATTTTAGATTCTATCTCTTGTGTGCGATGTCATCCTGAGTTCTGGTCCAATGAAAGAAGAGATGATTGTGAGAAAAAGGAAACTGAGTTTTTGACATACACTGAAATCATGGGGGCAATTCTCACACTGTCTTCCTTGATTGGAGCCTGCTTGACTGCTACAGTGGCATTCATTTTCTTCAGACATAGGAATACTCCAATAGTCAAGGCCAACAACTCTGAGCTGAGCTTCCTGCTGCTCTTCTCCTTGACTCTGTGTTTCCTGTGTTCTCTGACCTTCATCGGCCGTCCCTCAGACTGGTCCTGTATGCTTCGCCACACAGCTTTTGGGATCACCTTTGTCCTCTGTATCTCTTGTGTTCTGGGGAAAACTCTTGCTGTGCTGATGGCCTTTAAGGCAACACTACCCGGTAGTAATCTAATGAAATGGTTTGGACCTCGTCGACAGAGGATGGTTGTTCTAGCTTTTACTTTTATACAAGTTGTGATTTGTATAGTTTGGTTAACAGCCAACCCCCCCTATCCATTTAAGAATTTAAGACATTTTAACGATAAGATCATTCTAGAATGTGCCTTAGGATCCCCGATAGGTTTCTGGGCTGTATTGGGATACATTGGACTTTTAGCTTTGTTATGTTTCATACTGGCTTTTCTGGCCAGAAAACTGCCTGATAATTTCAATGAGGCCAAATTCATCACCTTCAGCATGTTGATATTCTGTGCAGTCTGGATGACCTTCATCCCTGCTTATGTTAGTTCTCCTGGGAAGTTCAGTGTGGCTGTGGAAATATTTGCAATCCTGGCCTCTAGTTTTGGGTTACTTTTTTGTATTTTTATTCCAAAGTGCTACATAATATTGTTGAAACCAGAAAGAAACACAAAAAAGAACATGATGGATAAGAAGAGTTAGATTTGTAGATGTTCTGATTCAGAGTGAAATAATATATACTTTAAAGGAGCCATATTATGGTGTTTTCCCAACAAGTAAATATAGTATATGAGTTCCAGAAAACATGTTTGTGAAGCGGTTTGCTGGAAATAGCTTTTAGGAAAAAAATCTTGGCTACCGCTATTCTCCTCTGTTTCAGTCCCTTCAGAATGTGGTGTTTCTGGGGTCTGTAACTTTAATGCAAATAAGCTGTTGCCCATTGACAAATGAGCTGTCAGAGTGAACCACAGCATGGAGGAGAAGTGATTGTCACCGTTTGCAGACTGCTGGAGCTCTATATCTATTTAATATAATATTATGTAATAATAATACTAATAATATTATTATATTATATAATATATAGGTATCTATATAATATAATATCTAATATCACGGCCAAAAGATACGTGCGCCTCAGATGATATTATGAATTATAAAGACTGCGTCTGACGTCTCTGGTACTTCCACAACAAGATTCGCAGTTATCTCGGCCATGGTTGAGAAGAATTGAGGGAAAGGAACTTTGGCTTTCAGAATGTTGACTCCCTGAAGTCCAAATTTAACCGCGACATGGAGGAGGAAGGGGTTGTTCTCCCGGTATGGGGTCAGTTCAGTTCCATTTATAAGGAAAGCACAGAGAAGGATTCCCAAATGTATTTTTGTGATTTATATATTAATGACTCTCTTCTCACAAATACATTTCTGATCCACACACAAATGTGTCTTGTTTTAAATAAATGTAATATAAAGCCATAAATATATTAATTAATATTCAAATAAGCCTCCTTCCTAGGAGGGGGCGCCGAAACTGACTTGCTTGTTTGGTAACTGTAGGCAGTGTAGGCTACTTTCAGAAATGCATATCTCTCTCAAAAAAGCATGTACAGATTTATTTCAAAGTTTGTATGTGTGTAGCAGCACCAGAGACCCCAAACAATACCCCAAATTCCAGGAAAAGGGTTGTTTTTATAATGTGTCCCCTTTAATAAAAACGTTATTGTGCATGACTGACATGTGATTCCTTATGCCCTTCTGGCCTCTTGATTTGTGCCTCTCTATTTTTATTCTGAAGTGCTCCAGTAATCATTTGAAATTTGAATTGAATATAATGATAATGGCTTTGATATAACAACCCATGGACCTATTTGGCCAATTGCATACTTGTAACAATGATTATGTGTTAAATTAAAACTTTTGAACAGTACGTTTTACTGAAATGTATAACTATTTATCACCTGCATAAAGCTAATATTGTGCAGCTGACGTTCATCCAGAAGAATCAATGATAATATGATGAAATTATCAAAAAAAGGAGAACAAGATGGCCTCCTCCTCCTGGGATCGATAGTGGCAATTCAAATTCCACTCCAAATAGACCAAATATTTCAATGTCGATACGACATCAAACTGTATCAATTAACTATAGACAGTGAAGCTACTAATCTGTGCTATAGTTCAAATAGAAAACTGACTGGGATTTTTCTAGTTTTTAGTTTTCCTAAGGTTTATTAGTGCTGATAATCATTAAACAAAATAAATATAATATTTTTGCAATATTTAGCAAAAAGTATTATTCATATATAATGCCCAGTCGATTTAGTGAAAGCATTCATTATATCCATGATGCTTTTTCAGCATTTCATTTTTAGAAAATAAAGTAGTATCCTTTTGTGGAACAAGTGTGCTCCTCTGAAGAAATTGTTTAACCCCCACCCCCGAGGGATCCATACTATAAGATTTCTGTATTTGTCACACTCCCCTTTGATATGAATACCAGTGCTGCGTTTGCCTTGTTCTTTGCTGCATGTGATGCCACCCATGTTAGGTATGCTCTCTGCACAGAGGTGGTCAGAGCAGGGTTTGGCTCTCCTACAGCTTTTGCTCTTGGTGTCCTTCTCCAAGTCTGAGGAGCGAGTGTGCAGCCTCATGGGGGAGCCAGAGGAGCCCCAGCTCTTCAAGACTGGAGACATCATCTTGGGTGGAATCTTCTCCTTCCACAGCAGCTGGAAGAATATAGAGTCTACCTATGTTCACAGTCCACTACCATTGCAGTGCACAAGGTAGTTTAAAATAATACATTGATGCATTTATATACAATTCTTTATATGTTTTTTTATGTTATATATAATAATAACCCTTTGGTTCAAGTCTGAATTTCAGAGCGTTCCAGTTTGCCCAGGCGATGCTGTTTGCCATTGAGGAAATAAACAACAGCACAGACCTTCTGCCTGGCATTGAACTGGGATATAAGATCTATGATGCATGTGGTTCGACTGCACGAGCAGTCAGAGTGGCGCTGTCTTTGATGAATGGAATTGAGGATACGGCCACCATGTCTGATGTACCTTGCAGTGGATCTGTCCCTGCTATTATAGGACTGCAATCATCTTCCCCCTCTATGGCTGTAGCCACAGTAATTGGACCTTTTCACACCCCGATGGTAAAGTGTTTAGAATAATCTGAGGCTGAAAATATAAATAGCATGTCTCTTTTCTTCTCATACTTCCAGTTGTCCGTATCTTTTCATTTGCATTTAGTTTTCACTTTGTAGGTAATTTTGGTCTGTAATAATGCATTTCTGATACTATTCTCTATCCCCTAGGTGAGCTACTTTGCAACATGTGCTTGTCTTAGCAACAAAGTCAAGTATCCATCCTTCCTCAGAACAATACCCAGTGACTACTACCAGAGTAGAGCTCTAGCCCAAATGGTCAAGCACTTTGGTTGGACCTGGGTAGGGGCTATAAGATCAAATAATGACTATGGGAACAATGGAATGGCCACATTTACAGAAATAGCCACACAGCTCGGCATCTGTCTTGAGTACTCATTACCTTTTTTCAGGACAGATCCACCAGAACAAAAGCAGAAGATTATAGAGACCATTAAGGGTTCCACTTCCAAAGTTATCATTGCGTTCCTCTCTCATATGGATATGGATGTACTCATAGAGGAGTTTGCCCACCACAACCTCACAGGGTACCAATGGGTAGGCACTGAAAGCTGGATATCGGATTCCCCAATTGCAATTACAAAGGGCCACTACATCTTGGATGGCTCTATTGGCCTGGCCATCCCAAAGGCCCATGTCACTGGCCTGAGAGAGTTCATGTTAGATGTGAAGCCACTCAACTCCCCTGGAAATAAATTGTTTACAGAGTTCTGGGAGACGACCTTTGGTTGTATATTTAATAATATAAAGCCAACAGGAGAAAATCTGAAACACTGTACTGGTTATGAAGATCTCACAGGGATAAAAAACAGCTTCCATGACATGTCACTTATGTCAATCTTTAACAATGTATATAAAGGTGTGTATGCAGTTGCCCACACTCTTCATAGTATTCTTGGCTGTGGAGAAATGTGTAGCAACACTATAGCCTCACATCCGCAAGCGGTGAGTTACTCTTATTGTTAAATGCTACCATAAATGCTACCATAGACTGGGGATATAAATGGGCACTGAATGTGATGAATGTGCTAAAATGAAGCATTTGTCATCAGATTTCGCAGCATTTAAAAAACATACGATTTAAAACAAAAGAAGGAGAGGATGTTTACTTTAATGAGAATGGAGACCCAGCTGCAAAGTATGACATCATAAATTGGCAGCCCAAGAAGGATGGCAGTGTGGAGTTTGTTACTATTGGCCTCTATGATGCGTCTAGGCCTGAAGACAAACAGCTACATATAGATAACCTAACCTTGACTTGGGCAAATAACTCAAACCAGGTTAAGTTATTTTTTTCCCATTAAGTATTGATCATCACAGCCCATGTACAATGTTTAAACACCATTGTATGTTCAAGTTACAACACAGTTGATTCAATTCTGACTGTGTTTTCTAAATCCAGGTGCCTATTGCAGTCTGCAGCGGGACATGTGCTTTGGGAACTCGCAAGGTCCTCCAGAAAGGAAAGCCTGTCTGCTGCTATGACTGTATACCGTGTGCAGAAGGGGAAGTCAGTAACATAACAGGTACTATAGCATTGCTCGAGAGAATGTAGGATTAGTGCATAACTTTAATGTGTGTTTCATGAAGGCAGAGATTCCTGCTGAGTTATGACTGAAGTAGGCTAAGCAAGGCACTACTCAAGCCCTGTTGGTGCTCTTGCATAAACATGACCATTATTAGTGCTATGAGCCTCAGGTGTCTTTATTTAAAAGTCTCCATTATGAAAGTTACACTGCTTATAATAAAATAATAATTGCATATGATTTAAGATATACAAGGAAAAATACGCCTTCAAACAAAATTGGAAAATAAATTAGAAAACTGGTAAAACAAGGCATTTTCAAAAATATGTTGATTTTTCTCCACATGCTTCATTCTTTCACAAAAAATGTGTATTTTAATAAATGTAATAATTCTATGATATATTTATTGAATTTTAGATTCTATCACTTGTGTGCGATGTCATCCTGAGTTCTGGTCCAATGAGAGAAGAGATGGATGTGAGAAAAAGGAAACTGAGTTTCTGTCATTTACTGAAATCATGGGATCAATTCTCACACTGTCTTCCTTGATAGGAGCCTGCTTGACTGCTACAGTGGCATTCATTTTCTTCAGACATAGGAATACTCCAATAGTCAAGGCCAACAACTCTGAGCTGAGCTTCCTGCTGCTCTTCTCCTTGACTCTGTGTTTCCTGTGTTCTCTGACCTTCATCGGCCGTCCCTCAGACTGGTCCTGTATTTTTCGCCACACAGCTTTTGGGATCACCTTTGTCCTCTGTATCTCTTGTGTTCTGGGGAAAACTCTTGCCGTGTTGATGGCCTTTAAGGCTACACTACCCGGTAGTCATCTAATGAAATTGTTTGGACCTCGTCGACAGAAAATTGTTGTTCTAGCGTTTACTTTTATACAAGTTGGGATTTGCATAGTTTGGGTAACAGCCAACCCTCCTCATCCATTTAAGAATTTGAGACATTTTAAAGATAAGATCATTCTAGAATGTGCCCTAGGATCCCCTATAGGGTTCTGGGCTGTGTTGGGGTATATAGGCCTCCTAGCTATGTTATGTTTCATACTGGCTATTCTGGCCAGAAAGCTGCCTGATAACTTCAATGAGGCCAAATTCATCACCTTCAGCATGTTGATATTCTGTGCAGTCTGGATGACCTTCATCCCTGCTTATGTTAGTTCTCCTGGGAAGTTCAGTGTGGCTGTGGAAATATTTGCAATCCTGGCCTCTAGTTTTGGGTTACTTTTTTGTATTTTTATTCCAAAGTGCTACATAATATTGTTGAAACCAGAAAGAAACACTAAAAAGAATATGATGATTAAGAAGTGTTAGATTTGTCGAAGTTCATATTTTAATAAAAACTGTGACATGTAATCTGTTTGCCATGTGGGCCTCTTGATTTGTGCCTCTCTTTTTGTATTCCAAAGTGCTCCAGGAATCATTTTAATTATGAATTGAACATAAACATAATGGCTTTGATAGAACTACCTATGGACCAATTCGGGCCATTGTACACTTGTAACTAAGATAAGTTGAGTCTTAAAACTTTTGGCCAATAGGTTCAACATGACTGTATAAATATGTATTGCCGGCATAAGGCTAATATTGTGCAGTCTGATGTTCATCCATAAGAATTGATAATGAAAATAGAAGGAGAACAAGACGGCCTCCTTTTACTTCTCCTAAACACAATTCCCTAAACTGATATTAATAATCTCTCAGATATGTTGGGGACCAGGTCATCCCAATGTTTTTTTTTCATATATTGGAATCAATAGTTGCAATGCAAATTCTCCACTCAGAGCTAATGAATGGTTTAGCTAGAAATGTGTGCTATATTTGAATCTGAAATCTGCCTCGAATTTCTCTAGTATTTAGTTTCTTCAGGGTACATCACATAAGGGCTGATCATTATGAAACAAAACTAATATAATATTTTGGTTATTTGTTTTTACTTAATCATCATACATACCTTGAGTATGTTTAATTCAGATCGCCCAGTCAATTTAGTGAAAGCAACCGCTTTATCCATCATGCTTTTTTTGTATTAGATTTTCATTCATTTAACTAGTAACATTGTGTGGAACAAGTGCGCTCACTTGATCAAATTGTTTACCCCCCACCCCAGAGGGATCAATACTGTAAGATTTCTATATTTGTCACATTCCCCTTTGATATAAATACCAGTGCTGTGTTTGTCTTGTTCTTTGCTGCATGTGATGCCACCCGTGTTAGGTATGCTCTCCACACAGAGGTGGTCAGAGCAGGGTTTGGCTCTTCTACAGCTTTTACTCGTGGCGTCTCTCTCTAAGTCTGAGGAGCGAGTCTGCAGCCTCCTGGGGGAGCCAGAGGAGCCCCAGCTCTTCAAGACTGGAGACGTCATCTTTGGTGGAATCTTCTCCTTCCACAGCAGTTGGAGGAACATAGAGTCTACCTATGTTCACAGTCCACTACCATTGCAGTGCACAAGGTAGTTTCAAATCATACGTATATAGATGGATATATATACAATTCTACTATTCATGGTTTTTTTTTAATGTTATATGTAATAATAACCCTTTGGTTCAAGTCTGAATTTCAGAGCGTTCCAGTTTACCCAGGCGATGCTGTTTGCCATTGAGGAGATAAACAACAGCACAGACCTTCTGCCTGGCATTGAACTGGGATATAAGATCTATGATGCATGTGGTTCGATTGCGCGGGCAGTCAGAGTGGCGCTGTCTTTGATAAATGGCAATGAGGAAACAGCCACCACTTCTGAGAATCCTTGCAGTGGATCTGTCCCTGCCATCATGGGAGAGACATCCTCTTCACCCTGCATGGCAATAGACACCGTTATTGGACCTTTCCACACTCCAATGGTAAAGTGTTTAAAACATAGGAGATACCATGTCTATTTTCAGAATTATTCTACATTTGGTTATATTTTAAACCTTGTTTTCCCTCATCTGTAATTATAGCAGAAAATTCTTAATAATATTTTTTATCTCTCTCCCAGGTCAGCCACTACGCCACATGTGCTTGTCTTAGCAACAAAGTCAAGTATCCATCTTTCCTCAGAACAATACCCAGTGACTACTACCAGAGTAGAGCCCTAGCCCAAATGGTCAAGCACTTTGGTTGGACCTGGGTAGGGGCTATTAGAACAAATGATGACTATGGGAACAATGGAATGGCAACATTTACAGAAATAGCCACACAGCTCGGCATCTGCCTTGAATACTCTTTGCCTTTTTTCAGGACAGATCCACCAGAACAAAAGCAGAAGATTATAGAGACTATTAAGGCTTCTACTTCCAAGGTTATTATTGCGTTCCTTTCTCATATGGATATGGACGAACTCATAGAGGAGTTTGCCCACCACAACCTCACAGGGTATCAATGGGTAGGCACTGAGGGATGGATATCAGATTCCCAAACTGCTATTGCAAAGGGCCACTATATCCTGGATGGCTCTATTGGCCTGGCCATCCGAAAGGCCCATGTCACTGGCCTGAGAGAGTTCATGTTGGACGTGAAGCCACTCAACTCCTCTGGAAATAAATTGTTCACAGAGTTCTGGGAGACGACTTTTGGTTGTATATTGAATAATATAAAGCCAACAGGAGGAAATTTGGAACAATGTACTGGGTATGAAGATCTCACAGGGATAAAAAACAGCTTCACTGACATGTCACTTATGCCTATCTTTAACAATGTATATAAAGCAGTGTATGCAGTTGCCCACACTCTTCATAAAATTCTTGGCTGTCGAAAAATTTGTAGCAACACCATAGCATCAGATCCGCAAGTGGTGAGTTATGCTCATAATTGTGTATATATATATATGTTATAAACTGTAAAAGATATTCAGCTATTGCTGAATTTGACAATAAATGAATATAACAAATTATAATTAAGCATTTCTCATCAGATTTTGCAACATTTGAAACAGATAAGGTTTAAAACAAAGGAGGGAGAGGAAGTTTACTTTAATGAGAATGGAGACCCAGCTGCAAAGTATGACATCATAAACTGGCAGCCCAAGAAGGATGGCAGTGTGGAGTTTGTTACTATTGGCCTCTATGATGCGTCTAGGCCTGAAGACAAACAGCTACATCTAGATAACCTAACCTTGTCTTGGGCAAATAACTCAAAACAGGTTAATCAATTATTTTCAATAAAAAATGATCAGCACAGTCCATGTGCGTCATTTGTGTTGATTCAACACTGACTGTGTTCTCCACATGCAGGTACCTATCTCAGTCTGCAGTGGAACATGCGCTTTGGGAACTCGCAAGGTCCTCCAGAAAGGAAAGCCTGTCTGCTGCTATGACTGTATACCATGTGCAGAAGGGGAAGTCAGCAACACAACAGGTACTATAGCGTTGCTCAAGAGAATGTAGGATTAGTGCTATGAAAATATTCATTAGTTGTTGTGCATTCTTTTAAATAATAAATCAAAAAAACAAAGTAACCTTGAATTCGTTAATGGACCCTACTCACAAAAGTGTCACTGCAGAGTAAGTACATGTGCAGCTCATTACCTTAGCATGTTTCATGAAGGCACCATTATTAACGCTATGAGCCACACAACTCATATGAAAATGTATCCATCATTACAGGCTCCTTCTCTCCTTCAACATTGATATATTAACATTAAATTTCATGTAGCATATATGGTGATTCATTCCATACACATTTGATACAAAACTAGAAAAAGTTAGATAAAAGCTGGTCAAATAAGATATTTAAAGGACAATTCTGGTATTTCGAACATTGAGCCCCGTTTCTGGGTTGTCTAGGATGAAATAGAGTGGTTGACACCGAAATGGTGAAGATTGGTCCTGTCTCGGGTATTTGGCTCATTTAGAATCACCTCTGCCTGTTTGTTGTTCAAAATACCAGAATTGTCCTTTAATAAACCAAAATGGTAAATGTTCATTCTGCTTTCATTAAATTGAATAATTCATATTTGTTTTGAATTTCAGATTCCATCACTTGTGTGCAATGTCATCCTGAGTTCTGGTCTAATGAGAAAAGAGATGATTGTAAGAAAAAGGAAACTGAGTTTCTGTCATTTACTGAAATCATGGGGGCAATTCTCACACTGTCTTCCTTGTTAGGAGCCTGCTTGACTGCTACAGTGGCATTCATTTTCTTCAGACATAGGAATACTCCAATAGTCAAGGCCAACAACTCTGAGCTGAGCTTCCTGCTGCTCTTCTCCTTGACTCTGTGTTTCCTGTGTTCTCTGACCTTCATCGGTCGTCCCTCAGACTGGTCCTGTATGCTTCGCCACACAGCTTTTGGGATTACCTTTGTCCTCTGTATCTCTTGTGTTCTGGGGAAAACTCTTGCCGTGCTGATGGCCTTTAAGGCAACACTACCCGGTAGTAATCTAATGAAATGGTTTGGACCTCGTCGACAGAGACTCAGTGTTATCGCTTTCACTGTTATACAAGTTGTTATTTGCATACTTTGGTTAACAATCAACCCTCCCTATCCATTTAAGAATTTTAGTCATTTTAAAGATAAGATCATTCTTGAATGTGCCTTAGGATCCCCTATAGGGTTCTGGGCTGTGTTGGGGTATATAGGCCTCCTAGCTTTGTTATGTTTCATCCTGGCTTTTCTGGCCAGAAAGCTGCCTGATAACTTCAATGAGGCCAAATTCATCACCTTCAGCATGTTGATATTCTGTGCAGTCTGGATGACCTTCATCCCTGCTTATGTTAGTTCTCCTGGGAAGTTCAGTGTGGCTGTGGAAATATTTGCAATCCTGGCCTCTAGTTTTGGATTACTATTTTGCATTTTCATTCCAAAATGCTACATAATCTTGTTGAAACCAGAGAAAAATACAAAAAAGAATATGATAGGTAAGAAGTGTTAATTTTATTTTACCAAATGTTATGGATGCTTTTGATGTGAAATAAAGGTGTATCTATCTCTCAAAAAGGTTTTCATGAATAAAGTGTTTCAATTATTAAGGTAATTCATCACTATTAATTGTATTTAAGGTATTTTATTTCATAAATAATGTAACCAATAAAATTAATTATGATATATTATCAGGTATAATATATGATACATTCAATGTTAAGGTCAATGTTTGACTTATAAAGTCTAAAATCCTAGAAAATATATACATCTATTAAATGCAGGGATGCAAACAGGTGAGGGGTCAAAAAAGTGAGTACATACCTTGTTGGGTGCGCTTGCCGATCGCACGTGAGACCATGGAAGGGGCGCAATGATGAAAAGGGCCAAAGATTTCTGCTTCATTCTTTATTTAATTGTAAACATATTAGCCATAGCTAGAGTAACGGATGAATACAACAAACAAAACAACATTTTCATTGTCATTTCGACAGAATTACTTCATTTTTTTTGCCACCAGGATCTCGAGTGCCCAACACCTTTGTTTGGCCGCATGCTTCATTCTTGCCCTCTTTTCGGCTTTGAGTGCAGCCCTTTTACTGTCCTCTGCAGTTTGTGCTTTCTCTCATATTCTTTAGCCTTCTTCATTGCTGAAACCCGGTTCTTTTGGCGACTAGCCGCATCCCTTGCCCCAGCAGACTCGATGTTTTGACACAGCCTTTTATCAAATTTCCCTTCTTTGGGATCGTCCCTCTTAAAAATGTGAGTGGCGGACATGTTGCTTGATTTGAGTGTGTATTTAACAGTTTGGAATGCATTAAATGTAGGGATAGCCATGTTGCTGCTCTTTGGGTCAATAATGTCCCACATAAGGTTCAAGGAGGCCTCGACCAATGGGCCAGGAAAGATGGAGAGGGCGGCTTTCACGACTTTGCTCAATACAGGGAGAATTGAAGAGAATTGAAGACCTTGGCCCACCAAGTGACCATGTCCTCTCCCTCACTGAATGAGGCCAAATCTGGAGACACAATGTACCCCATTATTATACCCAAATAGAAATGGTTAGTTATGGGAATGAGGAGTGTGCATGCGCACAAAAGTTCCGGTGCAAATTAGACCCCCCACCCCCCCTCCTTGGATGTACATGAATCACACAAGTGACCCATTTGGCCATCAAAAATGTGAGTCTCAATTAAAAAGTGAGCTGGTTGCATCCCTAAAATGTGTTTGGAATACATTCAACTGTACCCATTGGAAAACTTAGAACAAATTGATAATCATTTAACAAACTCTTCATAGCACAAAATGGTCTTTATTAAGTGTATTGAACCAAGTGATAATGCTTCATTGGTAAAACCTTTTTGTGAGGATATAATATTTCACATATAGACAAATGTATAATAAAGCCAGAGGCAGCAGTGATGTAATACATTATGCCTAGCATGATGAAATACATGATGCAGCATGAGTTGCATCATCTGCTAGTTAAACTATTCTTTAAAATAAAAGTAAATTGGTCTGCATACAATCTGAAGAGGTTATTTTTCAGCTGAGAAAAATAAATGTGTTGATTGAGCATCAATATTGGACCTTTGATATACTAACTAACTTATGATTTATTGATTTATTTTCCAAAGCAAAATACTTTTTGGAAAACAATGAAATGAATGTGTCAAAGGCCAAAGTTTGTACCATTGGTAATCATTTACAGATAATATATTTCCCAGGGGTTTATTTCTCCTTGATGAACATGTTTACTTGTGTAATAATGAATAGGTAAGAATAATCGATTATATATTGATTCAAAATAGTACAATATTTTCCCTGATATTTGATAACAAATTCTAACGAACATTTGGAGCTTGTTATTGTTTGTTTAACTGCTGTCTCCAGAGGCCCTCACATGATCATTAGTCTCCAATCCATGCTAACCTTGTTCTTTAAATGCTAGAAAAACCTTGCTATGTGGTTTAGGTTCGCGCAATGCAGAGAAAAGATATGTCATTGCTAAGAATGGTCTTCGTGGTACTGCTAATTGAGAGGGCATACACTGTCTGCCTGCTTCAAGGGATGGCAGAGGAGCCTGAGCTAGCCCAAAAGGGGGACTTGATAATAGGAGGCATTTTCTCTTTTCGCACCAGGCAAAACTACATCATTGACACATTTGAGACCATTCCTCAGAAACGACAATGCCAGAAGTATGTCTAAACCTGTATTTTGTTCTATATAGCCAATATATATGTTTAATAACCTGCAACTAATGCATCTTTTTTGTAAAAAAAAAAAAACTTTCACAGCTTTATTTTCAGGGAATTTAAATTTGCTCAAACTATGATCTTTGCTATAAATGAGATCAATATAAATCCTGAAATACTCAATGGTGTTAGGCTTGGCTATAAGATATATGATGATTGTGGAACTATGGATGTACTTAGAGCAGCACTTGCTTTGGTAAGTGGACAAAGGAGTGAACTCATTGAGACAAACTGTACTCGGAGTGAGACAGTACAAGCTATACTTGGACATTCAGGATCAAGGCCAACTATTCCAATTGCACAAACTGTTGGAAGATTTCATGTACCTGTGGTAAGTGAAATATAACTGGATTAATGGGGTTGCATATTTTTCTGTGACAACTGTGCACAACAATTTCATTGAAAATCATCTGCAAATTCAACTTAATAGTATGTTTGGAAATCTTTCTTACATTTAGATCAGCCACTTTGCTACCTGTGCCTGTCTAAGCAACAGAAGGACGTATCCTACCTTTTTCCGAACTATTCCTAGTGACTATTACCAGAGTAGGGCTCTGGCAAAGCTGGTGAAACACTTTGGCTGGACTTGGATTGGAGCATTAGCTGTTGATAACGAATATGGCCTTAATGGTCTGTCGGCATTGATACAAGCTGCAATAGAAAATGGAGTGTGTGTTGAGTATTCTGAAACCTTTTCACGAACAGTGTCATCACATAAACTGAGCAGAATAATAGACATCATTAAGCGCTCAACTTCCAAAGTGATCATGGCATTTATGACACATCAAGAGATAAAGGTGCTGGCAGCAGAGTTGTACAAACACAATGTTACCGGACTTCAGCTTGTTGGCAGTGATGCATGGCTCACAGACCACTCTCTCACTGACAGTGAGGGCCACAGCATCCTGGTGGGCTCCATAGGCTTCACCGTCAGCAGAGCTCAGATCCCAGGGTTGGGGAAGCACCTTAGGGACATTCAACCCTCACAGTTCCCTGACAGCCAGTTTGTCAAAGATTTCTGGGAATATATGTTTAATTGCTCTCTCAATGTGATTGATGATACGAAAAGGACACCATGCAGTGGGCTTGAAAACTTGCATGACATTGATTCACAGTTCACTGATGTGTCTGAATTGAGATTTACTAACAATGTATACAAGTCTGTTTATGCTGTGGCCCATGCTCTAAACAATCTATTGAAGTGTAGGGATGCCAGGAGTCCATTATCCAATGGAAGCTGTGCAGATATAAAGTATATTCAGCCATGGCAGGTGAGCATTTCTTTCATTTCTGTATTACAATTCTTATTTAGCAACATCCACTTTGGTACATGACATATTGAATATTGATTTACCATTTATGGTTTAATTTTCACAAGTACATTTGTCATTTTTGTAAAGGTCCTACAGCATCTGCAGGCTGTGAATTTCACGACAACCAACGGGGAAAGGGTTTATTTCGACAATCAAGGAGACTCACCAGCGCGATATGATCTTGTTAATTTACAGATGACAAAAAAGGGAACGATGGAAGGAGTCACAGTTGGCATCTATGATGCCTCTCTGGCAGAGAGCAATCAGTTTTTAATGAATAACATCTCAGTTGTTTGGGGTGATGGTCATACTGAGGTAACCCTTTTGGTTCCTGTTGTTTAGTGTTCATCTCATAGCTTTGTAATGCGTTGTTACACGTGGTGTATGTATAAATGTCTGACAGGTCCCTGTATCAGTGTGCAGTGGGAGCTGTCCACCAGGAACACATAAAGTTCTGCAGAAACAACGGCCGGTGTGTTGTTACGACTGCATACGCTGTCCCTTAGGCGAGATTAGCAATGCAATAGGTACATAGCTTGAATGAATGTTTACACATGAACGTGAAATTTAAAGTCTTTATTGTAAATGCTTCTTTGTTACTACAAATACCTAAATGCTAATTTTGTTTTCTACTTCGCAGATTCAATACATTGCATGAAATGTCCATTAGAATATTGGCCTAATAAATACAGAGACTCTTGCATTCCGAAAGAAGTGGAATTCTTGGCCTACAATGAAACCATGGGGAGTGTCTTGGTCCTTTTTTCCCTTTTTGGCGTATTTCTGACAACCATTACAACACTAGTCTTCTATTGCCACAGTGAAACCCCTCTAGTGCGAGCTAATAATGCTGAGCTGAGCTTCCTGCTGCTCTTCTCCTTGACTCTGTGTTTCCTGTGTTCTCTGACCTTCATCGGCCGTCCCTCTGACTGGTCCTGTATGCTTCGTCACACAGCTTTTGGGATCACCTTTGTCCTCTGTATCTCTTGTGTTCTGGGGAAGACTATAGTGGTGTTGATGGCCTTTAAGGCTACACTACCAAGCAGTAATGTCATGAAATGGTTTGGTCCCACTCAGCAGAGACTCAGTGTATTAGGTTTCACTCTCATACAGGTTTTGATTTGTATTCTTTGGTTAACAATCAATCCTCCCTATCCCATTAAGAATATGGAAACGTATATGGATAAGATCATTCTAGAATGTGCCTTAGGATCCCCTATAGGATTCTGGGCTGTATTGGGGTACATAGGACTTCTAGCTTTATTATGTTTCATACTGGCTTTTCTGGGCAGAAAGCTGCCTGATAACTTCAATGAGGCCAAATTCATCACCTTCAGCATGTTGATATTCTGTGCAGTCTGGATCACCTTCATCCCTGCCTATGTCAGTTCTCCTGGGAAGTTCACTGTAGCTGTGGAGACCTTTGCCATTTTGGCTTCAAGCTACGGGTTGCTTTTTTGTATATTTCTACCAAAATGTTACATACTTTTACTGAAGCCTCAGAAAAACACAAGAAAACACATAATGGGAAAGAATTAAAGCAGTGATATGAATTATTAAAGGAGATAAAGATATTGAATTGATGTGAATCTACTGATATGTGAAGTAATTATACGTAACTTTTTAACATGAATAAAAACAATCAAAGTAGACTGATAATTAAAAACATGCATAGATAAATGAATGTATGTATTATGAGTATGTATTCATGCCGCAGATGAACAATGTAAGGATGTATGGAATCACATTACATTCCTTCTTCTGTTGATAATAAATATTTAGTGAACATCGTATTGGTGGTAACACAATTCTCCATAGTTTTAAATATTGTTGAACTAAATGCTAGTAAGTTATTCATATTATCAGACATCAAAAGTCTAAAGCTAATTTCTTTGTTTAAAATTATTCAGGCAACCATATTGAATGATCAGTTGAGATATGGCTAAAAACATGATTGAACAGCTATAGATTTATATCAATTAAAGGTTGGGTACGGAATTCGCTTTTTTGGCCATTTTTGCAAAATTACTTGAAATCCTTATCATAACCCGCTTA
>JAOPUA010000055.1:9213684-9227920 GCA_027122455.1 Trisopterus luscus
CTCGTGACCCTGTTGTTTAACGAAAACCTACGCTAGCCTGGCTCGCTCTCGCGCATCTGTGTTTGCGCTCGTGCATGTGCATGTTGAAGGAGAGGGGGTAGGACCATTTGAGTTGTGTATTTTCAAAATCTGCTGGTGTTTCGCAAATCGCGTACCCAACCTTTAATACACAGGATCAGATGTTATAATTAAAACAGGACCGAAAGCCAAATGGGATCGTCAGTATAAGATAATTTAATCAGTTGGTCAGTTGGCCAAACATATGAGAATATGTATATTATACTATGGAAATTGACTACATTTGTAAAGAATTGTAAAAGTATTTCTATTGTCACACTTTAGCCCATATGGGAATTAATGAACACCTTCATGACTGTTGACATTTATTAACCATTCTGATTAATTGAAAAATATATCCATCTGGTCATGTAGTGAAAGTAAACTGTTATGAATAGCCACTAAGGTAAACATGCTGAGAAGCTGACAATAACAAAACACTGAGAAAAACACTGAATGGTAAATAGGTCACCATCTGGTGTAAATATGCCTTCATTACCCAGTGGTGGGCATCCTTGGGGGTTGAGGACTAGAGTCCCTAACCTCACACACAGGGGGATGAAAAAATTGTATCAGATTGCCTCATCTGCTTTCAACAAGCTGAACAACAGGTGACAAGTCTGTTCAGGCATAACGATGGACCATGAGTGGATTCTAATTATTACAATACATTACGTAAGACCTGGTTATTAAACTTGGACACTATCCAATAATTGAATTCTCTATATTGTTGTTTTTTTTATTATGGCCTTCCTGATTTGTATGAATGCAGGCTTGTCTTTCATGTTTGCTTTACTTGCTTTACAACTGAAAACTATATTATTAACTAAAAATGAATATGAGAAAATGTCTGTGGTTTTTTTCATAATAATTTGCCTTGTTTATTTTCCTCCTCTAATACTAAACTGACACTATAAGGGTCATGCCTGAAAAATTAAGAAAAAAAACAACATCATAGATTATTATTAATGGTGTTCATCAGTTATATAATTTATAATTATATAAGAAAACTTACATTTGGCAGTGGTCATATCCCACATGTTGGGTCTGACCAAAAATAAACATGTAATACCCCCAAAAAATACCACAAATAAAAAATATATAATAATACCTATGTTTTGAATAAATGGTATAGTCCCATATACATTTTGTGCTACAGTCATATCAACCAGTGGTATTTTGTATCCAAGGTTTGATATCTGATGACATTTTGTGAATATAGGATTCCCTTTTTCTAAATTCTTATTTTTAAATAAGGATTTCCTTGTTCGGGAAAAAACAAAAATGACACTGACCTCCAATGGCCTTCAATTCCTGATGATTGATTAGCAATTCTACACAAACACACACCCTTCTCATCCCATAGGGAGCATGCAGCAGTTGTTTCACACACCTGACTCCCAGGTGGTATGATTGGTTCAAGGGCATTGTGAACATGACCTATGACATTGTTATCAGTCTTCAGAGGCCTCTGCCTGAGTTGAGTTTTTATAAATATGTAGCGAGGTCTAAGCCTAAAACAGCCTGTCTTGCAAAGTAGCAGTATGTCGCTGCTGAAGCTAGTCCTCTTGGCTATGATGACCCGGACAGGGAAGGCGGTGTGCGTGTTGCAGGGACGGGCACAACCACCTGAGCTCTTCAAGGCTGGAGATCTCATGCTCGGAGGCATTTTCACCTTTCGTACTGAGTTTAGAGGTAGCATACCAACCTTTCAAAGCATACCAAGGTCACCGGCATGCATGAAGTAAGTATTCTTTTTTGTCTTTTGAAGCAATGATTTTCCTGCCTTGAACTTGAAATTGTTTTACCCTACACTTTTTAAAATCCAATTAATCCTAGCAACTCTGTCTTTCTCTTTCTCCAGTATTAATCTAAGAGAATTTAAATTTGCCCAAACCATGATCTTTGCCATTGATGAACTTAATCGAAGCCCTGAACTCCTTCCTAATCACACTCTGGGCTACAAGATCTATAATGCCTGTGGAATGTCAAACATCATGAAGTCAGCAATAGATTTAGCAAATGGCCAAAGAACTAAAATATTTGAGGGAAACTGTACAAAGTCTGAGACAACGCAGGCTGTGCTAGGACACTCCGCCTCCACTCCAACTATGGGATTTGCACGGATTATCGGAAGGTTCCGGATTCCTGTGGTAAATGTTCGGCTTTGCAATTCTACATGAACACACAATATCTTTGGTTAAGATTTTTCTGATCCCTATGGTGATCAACACTGTGTTGTCTCATTCATTTATTTAAACTAGCTCATTGTTCCGAACATTTAATGTTGATATAATGTGTTCTACAAATGTTATAACTTTGATATCTTTGACACAGATCAGCCATTTTGCAACGTGTGCCTGTCTGAGCAACAGAGAGGAGTATCCATCCTTTTTCAGAACCATTCCCAGTGACTACCACCAAAGTAGAGCCTTGGCAAAACTTGTGAAACACTTTGGCTGGACTTGGGTTGGAGCCATAAGTAGCAGCAATGACTATGGTATTGATGGGATGACTACATTTATAGAGGCTGCACAAGAGGAGAAAGTATGCATTGAGTATTATGAAGCATTCCAGCAAACAGGACCAATTCACGAATTAGCTAAAATTGTTGAAGTTGTCAAGCGCTCAACTTCCAAAGTGATCATGGCTTTTATGACACATCGAGAGATAAAGGTGCTGGCAGCAGAGTTGTACAAACACAATGTTACAGGACTTCAGTTTGTTGGCAGTGATGCCTGGCTCACAGACCACTCTCTCTTCGACAGTGAGGGCCACAGCATCCTGTTGGGCTCCATAGGCTTCACCGTCAACAGAGCTCAGATCCCGGGGTTGGGGAAGCACCTTAGGGATGTTCAACCTTCACAGTTCCCTGACAGCCAGTTTGTCAAAGATTTTTGGGAATATATTTTTGACTGCTCTCTGAACGGTACTGGTAATATGCAACATAGGCCCTGTACTGGATCCGAGAGCTTACACAATATTGAATCACTGTTCACCGATGTGTCTGAACTGAGGTTCACTAACAATGTCTACAAGTCAGTTTATGCTGTGGCCCATGCTCTAAACAACCTGTTTGAATGTGAGGATGGAATGGGGCCCTTCTCTAATGGGGATTGTGCAAACATCGAACACATTGAGCCTTGGCAGGTGAGTAGGTCTACAAGAGTAGTCAATATTGTATATTCTATATTTATAAGATGACAAGATGAGTTTCAATAGCTTTTAATTTTCTGAAATTCTTTTTTTTTAACCATTGTCTAATACAAATGCATTCATTGCCAATACAGAAGGAGAACACTTATTTTGCTTCCTCTCTACAGGTCTTTCATTATTTACAAAATGTCAATTTCACAACGAAACAAGGTGAACAAGTGTTTTTTGACGAGAATGGCGATTCTCCTGCCATCTATGAACTCATCAATTTGCAAAGTGTCACCTCAGGAGCGATGCAGATAGCCCAAATTGGAGTCTACAACTCAGCTTTTCCGAGCGACAACCAGTTTACCATGAATGGCATCCCAATTGTTTGGGGAGGAGGAATCTATAGGGTACATGCAGCTTTCTTCTCGCATTTGTGGCTAGCGGGGCAAAATGCCTTGCTACACAATATTTAGTAAGGGTGAAGGGATAGGTTCCTCTGATGTCATCATCATGAATTCATTCATTAGTTTATCAAACCATTACATGTCTTCAATTATAGAACATGTGACATGTATGCATGCATCCAATGAAGCTTAAATATACACAAATATATTGATGAGGCACTGTGAAATTTTTGCTTGTGCTGCTTCATTGATGTATTATACGTCAGGTGCCTGCCTCGGTTTGCAGTGAGAGTTGTTTCCCAGGAACTCGCAAGGTCCTCCAGAAAGGACAGCCCGTCTGCTGCTATGACTGTATACCGTGTGCAGATGGGGAAATCAGCAATACCACAGGTATAACTTTTAAGCGCCAAACATTCGGTTTCAATGTTTATTATAACTGTATGAACTTGGATGTAGTTAAATAGATTACATGAAGAGCTATTGATAATGGTATAAGTACAATGAAATTGCTTATTAAATTAAACATTGACATAAAAATCTATGTCTATATCTTTTCACCACAATATCAATAACAGTCTTATTGATGTGTGTGGTTTAAAAACAGATTCAACGGAATGCCTGAAGTGTCATATTGAATTTTGGCCCAATGCCAGAAGAGACGCATGCATCATCAAAGAGGTTGAATACCTTTCCTTCTCGGAGATCATAGGATTCATTTTAACATTGTTCTGTCTGTCAGGAGTGATTGTAACAGCAATTATAGCATGGATATTTTTCCAATTCCGAGAAACTCCAATTGTAAGGGCCAACAACTCTGAGCTGAGCTTCCTGCTGCTCTTCTCCTTGACTCTGTGTTTCCTGTGTTCTCTGACCTTCATCGGCCGTCCCTCAGACTGGTCCTGTATGCTTCGCCACACAGCTTTTGGGATCACCTTTGTCCTCTGTATCTCTTGTGTTCTTGGGAAAACTATAGTGGTGTTGATGGCCTTCAGGGCTACACTACCCGGCAGTAATCTAATGAAATGGTTTGGTCCAACCCAGCAGAGACTCAGTGTATTAGGTTTCACTCTCATACAGGTTTTGATTTGTATTCTTTGGTTAACAATCAACCCTCCCTATCCTGTTAAAAATATGGAGACCTATATGGATAAGATCATTCTAGAATGTGCCCTAGGATCCCCTATAGGGTTCTGGGCTGTGTTGGGGTATATTGGCCTCCTAGCTTTGTTATGTTTCATACTGGCTTTCCTGGCCAGAAATCTACCTGATAATTTCAATGAGGCCAAATTCATCAACTTCAGCATGTTGATATTCTGTGCAGTCTGGATCACCTTCATCCCTGCTTATGTCAGTTCTCCTGGGAAGTTCACTGTAGCTGTGGAAATATTTGCCATTTTAGCTTCAAGTTATGGGTTACTTGTATGCATTTTTATTCCTAAATGTGTTGTAATATTACTACGGCCAGAGCAAAATACAAAAAAACATATGACGGGTAAGTCAAGTGAAATAAAGTACTGATTATTTGCTCTAACTTAAATTAATCACACTGTTTCCAAATTACTTGAATGTTTCTACACTGCTTGATCCAAAGTTGACAAAAAACATTATGGATTTAACAATGCTTATTTTACTAGAATTTATTATTTAGGAAGGTTGATTTTAGTAAATTCTTTATGAAATAGATTTAAAAAAAGTGTGTTCACTGTCGTTTTTATTCTTTACTCAAACATCTACACTACTACTGTAAATAGTTGTATATTGTACACACATTGTATTGACACCCACTTCTGATTTCCTTCTCAAAGAATGTTCAAAGAATAGCATAAACAATTCTCCACAACCCTCTACTTTGCATGTCAGTTGACTTTGTATTATATACAAATATAATTGGAAGTCTAGAGCTACTCTACCTCGCTGTTTTGTGACAATTGTCATAGCCAAGATGACCAACATATATATAGTATACATACCGTATATACAGTATATACTTTGTACTGAAGACAATATACTATATAAATATTTATATGCTTATATTTTTATTTTTCAATTATTCATACTAATGACAATCTCCAAAGCGCATTCCTGGTCATTTTCCTTATCAAAAGGTCAACAAACTTGTCCTTCAATATTGAACTAAATGGCAATTAAGTCTAAGAGGCCTTACGCAATCACCATGTTTACGCATGCCTCTGACGATGTCTTATTGATCCGTTTTGAACACCTGGGTAGCTAGGATGAGGCTATATAACTCAGATAATTTCCTGGAGTCCTGGCTGTGCCAAGTGTTAGGCTGTGAGATGACACCTGTGACACTCATCTGCTTAACACTGTACACTTGGATAGTGTCACCTGGCTCCCGTCTAAGCCTGGCACTAATTCAGCATGAGCATGAAACAGAGATGTGGCATGCACTCTCAAACAGCTTTTATAATAAAGTGAGCATTGAGGGGACGAAGAAGCTGGCATTCACCTTTCAAAGGTGAGTTCAGTGGTTGCAAATTGCAAGTGTAAGAACGTCGTGCTCTCTTGAAGCGGTTGCATTTCAAGCGGATGTAATTGAATTCATCAGTGCTTGGGTTTTAATTGTTTTATTTCCTCAACAGGGAACCGGTGAAATTATTTGTAGTTAAACAGCAAATTGAAAAAGCAATACAACAATTTCTAGACTTCATCAGTTCATAAGTACTGTAATTATCAAACCTTTTGAAGTGCAATTTCATACAATGTTATTTGCGGTTAGGACTGAACATTTTATTTCACAGGATTTAATACAGGAAATGTTAACATTTACTACAAATTCTGAACTGAACAAACTTCTTTAAGACGCAAACAGAATTTTTTTTAATTTATATATATAAATTTCAATCTAATCTTAAGAAACAGTGCACTGTGTGTTCAGTCATGTTACATTTTTTAGCAAGGAGAATGTCCGCTCTGCATTCCCGTCTTGCGTAACTTCCAGATGCTTCATGTTGCTGAAGAACCCCTCTCCTGAGGCCTGGATCGGGCCTGAACCCCAACAGGTAAGGGGCATGAGCCCATAGATTAATAAACCATGTGGAAAGCCCAATGTCCTTATGTGCGTTATGGTCTCTTTATGTGTCCATTTACTGAATGGAGAAAATGCTTCAATTATTCCTTCCACCAATTATTTTAGGTAATTTCTCGATTATTTTGTGCAAAATCTCATAGGTCAATGTCTATCCTTTACTCAGAGACTAGCTGTGAGCCAAACCACACTGCCATTACCTTACTCATTGTATGTGGAATAATTATTTTTTAACGATAAGTGTTACCCAATAATCAATCCTAATTAAGACAACTTATATGTACACTATGCTATTCATACACTAACATGAAGTATGGATTATTTGAAAACATATCAGGCCATTATTCAGTATTGACTGTGATCTCTCTTTTTCCCTCGGTTTTTGTTTATCTGTTTGTGTTTTACAGCACCACTTGTCAGCAATAATTTGTCCATCAAATCAGTCAAGATTTTATGAAAAAATGACACCAAAAGGACCAGGTAAGTTGTACAACTAAACAAATGTTCAACACACCAACAAACAATTGAGAAACTAGCTTGAGAATAAACAAAACGATATACATGTATATATGTATCAGCTATTGTTTTCATTCATTCTCACACATTCTTCACAGGTGCCATCACTGTCATTGTATTTGCTATGGAGCCAAGCACACTGAACAGGCAACCCAATGGGATCATCTATAGGCTTGGGAAAGTACTTATATCATCAGTTCTACTACTGCTCGGAATCGTTGTAATTCAAATAATATTAATCGTCTTAGATTTTGGATACAGCAACAACTGTTTTGTGGGGCTTTTGACTCTCACGTTACACTGTTTACCTCCACCAGCCCTCCGGCCCCAGGGATGGTCCTGTGTGCTGCGCCACACAGTGTTCGGGATCTCCTTTGTCCTCTATGTGACCTGTGGTCTGGGGAAACCAATACATGTGTTGATCGCCTTCAGGGCCACAGTTTTCCACTGGTTGTGTCACTCACATCAGCAGCAAGCATGTATTTTGCCACTATCTGTTGCACAGGTTATTCTTTGTGTTGTGTGGTTCTTTGTCACACAAATGTCAACTGACAGGAATGGTCCTGGAAGGCAGTTGTGTTGTGAAAACATAATACGTGAAAGAGATGTCCAGTTTGCTGTCATTAACTGGGCTATATCGTATTTCGTATGTTTTTCATTTACCCTTTTACTGCGATCCATACAGGCTAAATTGTATGTACTTAGCGCTCCTAGGCACATGCGATTGCTAGCCTGTCTACAATATGCCAGGGTAATAACAAAGTATATCATTGTTATAAAACTCAACATGGCCCTGTGACCCTTATTTGTACATGGTATTATGATTGTTACAGTGATCCTGAAACATCACATTTTAAAATATATTCAAATGAAAAAAGAATTGCAAGCAGACAACACTAATCGTTTCTTAGATTGTGGTAGGCTGATGCTAAACAGATGGATACAATTCAAAATTAATATTAAGACCGACTGAACCAGGGCTTAAGTTAGGGCTCTGTGGATAACTTTGTTATTTTTCAATTTGGACCCTATTTTCCAATAGGTAGAGATTGGGCCATTATTGAGTGAGCATGCTTCTGCCGTGAGCCACAAAAAGCTGCAGTGTAACCCTTTGGAGCAATAGTTCTCAATTAATCAATAAATATTTTCAAGCCATGAACTTAAGTCCAAAGAGAATATAAATAGTCAAATCAAAAGCAATGATTCCAGAAAATAAACACCTAATAATGTGTATGATTTCAAATAGGCCTACAGGTAATTAAAACACATCCAACACATACAAACATGACATGATATATATTTTTGTCTTCTTAAAAAATATTGATTAGAGAAACAGGAAGATTTCTAAATGTTCGGTTGAAGAATTAGTTAGTGTGTTTTTGTAGCGGTCTAGAAGTGAGTGAAAACTCACAATATGATGTCAGGCTAACCATCAGATCTGAACCATTTCCCACCCTTCAGTTCAGCCTTGCCTTGTCACTCTTTCCTGTCAACATAAAGATGTCACTTTGTAAGGCCAATTTAGATGTTTGTGCTGTGTTGCAGTGTGAACTACAGAAAACAACAAAGCCTTATGCAAATGCATGTTATGCATGTTAATATGAAGTCTAGTATACATTTTTGTAATTGGGTAAATGTTTTTAAAACTTTTAAATTGAAGTTTTGTTACTTACAGTCTCAGAATCTGTTATGCATATGCCAAAGCAGAAACTCACAACATTCAAGAACAATTTAAGATGAGTTGAGATGCAAATATGAGTGTAGAAGGGTGATATAAAAGTATATATTTGTTTAAAATCAATGTGCCAGAGCAAACATTATTTGTTGATGTATTTTGAAGGTGCAAAGAGAAAAATAATGAAAACAAAACAAACAATGAAACAAACAAAACATTTTGAATAAGCATTATGTAAACAATGTCTTAATTAAAACATACTACTAAATGTCTCTTGATCTCAAATGTCTATAGGATGACAATATATGTGCAAAAATGTTAAAATAATACCATGTCATACCATGAAAAATGGTTAGAAGTGCCCTTGCAAATTGACAGAAAATCCAAAAAAAATTGTCATCAAAATAATAATAAATTGTTGTTTACTCAGGTAAAAGATCACAAAACGAATGTAGAACTTATAGTAAGACTTTGTGAATGTAACAGTATTCAGTTCAAATGTCTCTATTGGTTGATGATTTTTCACAACAAAAATACTATAAAGGTTAGCACAGGGGAGAATGGCTACAGGCTAGGAAACGGTTGCTGTGATGGGCTTGATCAGCATTATCCTATTGACACTACTGGTAAAGGGCGACTCAGAGGAACAGGCATGCAAACGTATAGGGCAAACAGGCTATTTGGAGTTTTCCAAAGATGGTGATCTTATTGTAGGAGGAATATTCTCTTTAAATTCATCTCGAGTAATAGATAATAATGGGTACCATGCATATCCTTCTCTATATTGCAGAAGGTAAGAGATTTATTTTGAAAAGAAGTTAAATGTCATACAATTTTTTCTACAGGCAGTCAAAGACTGAATGATTCTTTATGCTGTGTGTGTCCATTTGTGTATCCATCCAAATTGTTTGTATTGATTTTTTACATTGTGTAAAGACTAAATCCAAGAGAGCTGCTGTTTGCCCGTGCCGTCATCTTTACTGTGGAGGAGATCAACAATAATTCAGCTCTTCTCAATGGAGTGACTCTGGGCTACAGGATCTATAACGGCTGTGGGACTGAGAGCCTTGTAAGAGCAGCCATTGAAGCTGTTACAGAAGCGGAAAGCTGCAGTAAAAGAGTCCAGGCACTGATTGGCCATTCCTCTTCTGGTGTTAGCAGAGCTATAAACCTTTTATTGGGAGAGCTGGATATTCCTCATGTGAGTTTCCTGAAAGTAGCAAAATTGCATAATAATAGCATTTTTGGTTATCTATGTTAATATTGTCTTTAGGTATATGATTCACAATTATTTTATTTAAATGTAAGTAAAGTAATTTATATATAGTTAATTATTAATTTGATTACTTTAAATTAAACGTAATTATTAGGTCACTTTTTGTTTTATTTACAGATCAGCCACCTTTCAACATGTGCATGTTTAAGTGACAAACGTGTATATCCAACATTTTTCAGGACTGTTCCAAGTGATCAGTTTCAAATTTTGGCTTTGGTACAGCTCATGAAACATTTTGGCTGGCTGTGGGTGGGAATAATTCACAGTACTGAGGTGTATGCATCTGATGGTGTAGCTGAGTTCATTAAGCAAGGAAAAGCTGAGGGTATCTGTGTGGAATATGTGTTTAGCTACAGTAGGACTGATACAGAGGTAGAACATACACTAACAGAGCAACTGAAAGCCTCTACATCAAGTGTAGTCCTGCTATACATGTCATTATCCTACACAAGAGAATTATTTAAAAATGTAGATGGGAATAAGTTACCTCATAAACAATGGATTGGTAGTGAATCTTGGATCTCACAGGTAGACTTGGCTTACCTTGGAAGTAAGAACATCTTACATGGGGCAATGGGGTTTGCTCTGCCTCTGTCTATTATTCCAGGTCTTGTTGATTTTATACTGAGCTTGAAACTGAGTGATGAACCAGAGAGTGTTATGATCAAAGCTTTTTGGGAAAGTTTCTTTGACTGCAGCTTCTCTCCATCGAATAGCACAAACCTATGTACTGGGGATGAAGATCTGAGAACAATCACTAGTGCCTATACAAACACAGAATTAAGATCTGTGAGAAATGTGTACACAGCTGTGTACTCGATTGCACATGCTCTTGACGCTTTACTGCAATGTGAAAATGGATTAAATCCCACCACAGGAAAACACTGCGTAGACAAGACTGATGTCCAGCCCAAACAGGTACAATATGTTTACATAAATAATTAACTATGGTCTTATTGTCTTGCTATTTTGGATATGTCATTATATTTATTACAATTAATACAATTAGAGTGTTTTCCAATTACATAATAACATTGAATATTCTCTGCTCAGGTACTGGAACACCTGAAGCTAGTGAATTTCACTGTACTGAATGGTTACAAGGTATCTTTTGATGAAAACGGAGACAGTGTGGCACAGTATGACCTGTTAAATTGGCAGTACAAGGAGGATGACTCTGCGAATGTCATTACCATTGGGCATTACGATAGCTCTTCACCTGAAGGACAGAGATTCAGGTTTACGCCAAACACAACAATCGTATGGGCCCTTAACAGCACTGAGGTAACATAACTAAACAAAAAATGTTTCAGTGACATCATTCATCAGAATGTCTACTAGTGGTATGATTCGATTTGTGCAACATACTCATATGCTATTCATGTCTCTGTTAGCCTCCAAAGTCTGTTTGCCGGGATGCATGCCCTGCCGGAAGTCGCAAGGCCGTTAATAAACATGCACCCGTATGCTGCTTTGATTGCTTTGAATGCCCAGAGGGAGGCATAAGTAATGAAACAGGTAGGATGTGTATTTTTAAAGCTCATTTGCATAATAAGCCTAAATGCTACTGAAATGAGTGCTGATTACCATTAATTGATTTACTAAACATATTGGGTTGGGTATTAACTCTCTTTCAGATTCATCAGACTGCTTTGTGTGCACTGCTGAATTTTGGCCAAATGACAAAAAGGACAAGTGCATTCCGAAACCAACTGAATTCCTTTCCTTCACAGAAACCATGGGGACTATATTAACTGTGTTTTGTTGCTTTGGTGTATTTTTGTCCATTTTAATATTCATAATTTTCTCTGTTCATAAAGAAACACCTATTGTCAGGGCCAACAACTCTGAGCTGAGTTTCCTGCTGCTTCTCTCTTTAAAGCTGTGTTTCCTGTGTTCTCTGACCTTCATCGGCCGTCCCTCCGACTGGTCTTGTATGCTTCGCCACACAGCTTTTGGGATCACCTTTGTCCTCTGTATCTCTTGTGTTCTGGGGAAAACTATAGTTGTGTTGATGGCCTTCAGGGCTACACTACCAAGCAGTAATGTTATGAAATTGTTTGGACCAACTCAGCAGAGACTCAGTGTATTGGCTTTCACTCTCATACAGGTTGTGATTTGTATTCTTTGGTTAACAATTAATCCTCCATTTCCAAACAGAAATGTTCAGTCCTTTAAAGATAAAATAGTTTTAGAATGTGCATTAGGATCCCCTATAGGGTTTTGGGCTGTGTTGGGGTACATAGGACTTCTAGCTATGTTATGTTTCATACTGGCTTTTCTGGCCAGAAAGCTTCCTGATAGTTTCAATGAGGCAAAGTTCATCACCTTCAGCATGGTGATATTCTGTGCTGTTTGGATCACCTTTATCCCTGCTTATGTCAGTTCTCCTGGAAAGTTTACTGTAGCTGTAGAGATATTTGCAATTCTGGCTTCCACCTTTGGCTTGTTAATATGCATATTTGTACCAAAATGCTATATTATTATTTTCAAGCCAGAACAAAATTCAAAAAAGCACATCAAGAGTAAGATGCAAAGCAAAGGAATCTAATGATTGATTCACATGTGTATAGGAAATATAAACATGATTATGTATGCTACGATTTCTAATGATATATTTGTCAATTATATGACTGATAATGTTGATTTAAGGAACAATTGACATTATTTATGTCATCTTCAAATATTAGTTTGTTTCTTTGTAGAGGTCTAGAAGCCATATAATTTCCAATCAAACACTTAGGTCAAGTAGTGTAGTGCTTACTTGTTGCATGTACAAGTAGAAAAGTAGTCGGAGAGCGCAGACCTCGGCCAAGGCAGACAGCGAGTGTTGTAACCAGTGATAGCGTGTACGGATCACCCCCAAAATGTAATCACTTGTGCCTGGTTCCATTGCTGACATTTCCTGAAAATGTCATCCAAATCCGTCCTCAACTTTTCGAGTTATGTTGCTAACAGACAGACAGACAGACAGACAGACAGACAGACAAACAAACTCAGGCGAAAACATTACCTCCTTGGCGGAGGTAATTGAGCAATAAACAACCACGCCTCATACACATGTGCAACATGCCATTCAAGATCTAATTTTTTTCTTTTTCTAACCTAGTTAAATAAAGGATATTGATTGATTGTCTCTGAATCTGTATTTCTGTATATATTATATAACCATGGTAAATTATTATTCCATACTAATGTCACAAAAATCTCCAATTACTTTAATTAGTGTGGTTGAAAAGCAAGCCTTACTATTGCTTTCATGTTTCTTAGATATTCAAAGTACCTGTGGATACCTTTAGTTATTCTACGAATAACGTATCATTAGGTATTCAGAGTATCTGAGCTCATGATATCAGTCTGGATATATTTAGCTGTACAGTGATATTTTCAGAAAAACTTCAACAACGGTGCTTGGACAGCGTTGATTATGGAGTCGTACATGGCCGTGACTTCTTTACTGGTGATGGGTCATTTGTGAACGAATCAGTTTGAATGAACGAATCTTTAACAACAATGAACTGACCTGATTCCCCGTTTCAGTTCTCTCTCGTTCGTCTCATTCATATCATTCGTTCTCAGAGACTCGATTCCCAGACCCACCCACTGCAACTCAGTGAGTCGCTGTTTGTTCACTGACTGGGATAAGTGGTGAAGACACGAGGACTGAGACGTCACGAGAGCCAGCCGGGCAACAACATCCCGATTCCGAACATGAAGCTTAGTTAATGTTGTGTTGATTGATAACCGTTTGCGGATTAATCTTCAAATGAAGCTACAGCTACAGCCTCGCCAGCTACAGCCACCTACAGTGACGCCAGCTCCAGCTACAGCTGCAGCCACGCCAGCTACAGCCGCAGCCACACCAGCTACAGCCACGGAAGCTACAGCTTCAGCTACAGCCACGCCACGCCACAGCCAAGCCAGCTACAGCCACGGAAGCTACATTTTCAGCTACAGCCACGCCACAGCCACGCTACGCCTGCTAGAGCGAAGCTACGCTACGTTGCAGTCACGCTGCTCCACGCCCTGCCCTTGCCCTTGCCCCTGCCCTTGCCCCTGCCCCTGCCTCGTCCGTGAGTTAGCTTTTCGGGGGGCCCCCCCCCCCCGCGGGGGGG
>JAOPUA010000055.1:9246688-9269971 GCA_027122455.1 Trisopterus luscus
TTAAATAAATAGTAAAAAATGTTTCATATTTTAATATTTTCTTTGGTGAACTTCCTTGAATGCTTAATTTCCCATTTAAGTTACAGTTAACTCGACAATAGTATAAAGGCTAACACTTTTTTTTTTTACTATATTGGCCAAATGAATAAAATTGATCAATCAACTGCTAAGTTCACGAATACTTTAAAGCATTGACAGTGTAATTTGTAAAAAAAAAAAAAAACTTACACTTTAAGAAAAATGGTCTAAAGAGCAGTCAAGCATACAAATATCTCTATTCGTTGATGATTCTTCACAACAACAACAACAACAACAACGATAGTATAAAGGTCAGTGCAGGCAAGGATGGCTACAGGCTAGGAGATGGTTGCTGTGATGGGCTGGATCAGCATTATCTTAATTACACTACTGGTAAAAGGCAAGTCAGAGGAACAGCCATGCAAACTGATAGGGCAAACAGGTTTTGTGGAATTTTCTAAAGATGGAGATCTTATAATAGGAGGAATATTCTCTCTAGATTCAACTCAAGTAACAGAGAATTATGGCTACCATGCATATCCTTCTATATTTTGTACTGGGTAAGAAATGTATGCCAAAAATGTGTAAAATGTCATACTACTTTTTCTAAAAGCCATAGACTGAATGTTTTTTTTATGCTGTGTGTATTCATTTGTATATGTATCCAAATCATTTTACTTGAATATTTGTTACGTTGTTTCAAGTCTGAATCCCAGGGAGTTGCTGTTTTCCCGTGCTGCCATTTTCACTGTGGAGGAGATCAACAATAACCCAACCCTGCTCAATGGAGTGACATTGGGCTACAGGATCTATAACGGCTGTGAGGGTGACAGCCCAATGAGAGCAGCCATAGAGGCTGTAACATCTGGGGAAAGCTGCAGTAAAAGAGTCCTGGCACTGATTGGCCATTCCTCTTCTGGTGTTAGCAAAGATGTAAACCTTATAGTTGGACCACTAGATATCCCTCTAGTAAGACATTTTGACCATTAAGATTTTTTATTATGTCCTGTCTTATCGTCATAATGTGTATGATTAACGTTTATTTTCACTTTTGTTTGTTTACAGATCAGCCACCTTTCAACGTGCGCCTGTTTAAGTGATAGACGTTTATATCCAACATTTTTTAGGACGGTTCCAAGTGATAAATTTCAAATTTCGGCTTTAGTACAGCTCATGAAACATTTTGGCTGGCAGTGGGTGGGAATAATTCACAGTGTTGAGGTGTATGCATCTGATGGTGCAGCTGAGTTCATTAAGCAAGGAAAGGCAGAGGGTATTTGTGTAGAATATATTATTAGTTTTGATATGTATGATGCCAAGATAGAACATAAAGTAACAGAGAAACTCAAAGCCTCCACATCAAGCGTAGTCCTGCTATACATGTCATTATTCTACATGAGAGAGTTATTCAAATTGATAGACGGGAATAAGTTACCTCGAAAACAATGGATTGGTAGTGAAGCTTGGATCTCACAGGTAGACTTAGCTTCCCTTGGAAGTAAGAACATCTTACATGGGGCAATGGGGTTTGCTCTGCCTCAGTCTATTATTCCAGGTCTTCTTGAGTTTATACTGAGCTTGCAACTGAGTGATGAACCAGAGAGTGTTATGATCAAAGTTTTTTGGGAAAATTTCTTTGACTGCAGCTTCTCTCCATCAAATACCACAAAGCTCTGTACTGGGGATGAGGATCTGAGAACAATCACTAGTGCCTACACAAACACAGCATTAAGATCTGTGAGAAATGTGTACACAGCTGTGTACTCGATTGCACATGCTCTTAATGCGTTATTGCAATGTGAAAATGGATTAAATCCCACCACAGGAAAACACTGTGTAGACAAGACTGATGTCCAGCCCAAACAGGTACAGTGTGTTCTGATAAATATCTAATTATGGTTTTATCTAATCCTATTTTGGAAATGTCATTTTAAGTGCATACAATATTTGTTTACAATGTCAGTGTTTTCAAATAACATAACATTGAATATGCTCTGCGCAGATACTGGAACACCTGAAGCTGGTGGATTTCACTGTACTGAATGGTTACAAGGTATCTTTTGATGAAAACGGAGACAGTGTGGCACAGTATGACCTTTTAAATTGGCAGTACAAGGAGGATGACTCTGTGAATGTCATTACCATTGGGCATTATGATAACTCTTTACCTGAAGGACAGAGATTCAGGTTTACGCCAAACACAACAATCGTATGGGCCCTTAACAGCACTGAGGTAACATACAACTAAACAAAAACCGTTTCAGTGACTTCATTCCTCAGAATGTCTCTATGGGTATGACTCGATTTGTGCAACAAGTTGTATTACTATTTTCTCTTTTAGCCTCCAAAGTCAGTTTGCCGGGATGCATGCCCTGCCGGAAGTCGCAAAGCCATTAACAAGCGTGCACCCGTGTGCTGCTTTGATTGCTTTGAATGCCCAGAGGGAGGCATAAGTAATGAGACAGGTAGGATACACATTTCTAAAGCTCACTGGCATAATAAGCCTAAATGTTAGGGAAATAAGTGCTGATTACCATTAATTGATTTTCTAAACATATTGGGTTGGGTATTAACTCTCTTTCAGATTCATCAGACTGCTTTTTGTGTACTGTTGAATTTTGGCCCAATGAAAAGAAGGACAAGTGCATTCCGAAACCAACTGAATTCCTTTCCTTCACAGAAATCATGGGTACTGTATTAACTGCGTTTTGTTGCTTTGGTGTATTTTTGTCTATTTTAATATTCATAATTTTTTTGGTTCATAAAGAAACACCTATTGTCAGGGCCAACAACTCTGAGCTGAGTTTCCTGCTGCTTCTCTCTTTAAAGCTGTGTTTCCTGTGTTCTCTGACCTTCATGGGCCGTCCCTCAGACTGGTCCTGTATGCTACGCCACACAGCTTTTGGGATCACCTTTGTCCTTTGTATCTCTTGTATACTTGGGAAAACTATAGTGGTGTTGATGGCCTTCAGGGCTACACTACCAAGCAGTAATGCTATGAAATGGTTTGGGCCAATTCAGCAGAGACTCAGTGTATTGGCTTTCACTCTCATACAGGTTGTGATTTGTATTCTTTGGTTAACAATTAATCCTCCATTTCCAAACAGAAATGTTCAGTCCTTTAAAGATAAAATAGTTTTAGAATGTGCCTTAGGATCCCCTATAGGATTCTGGGCTGTGTTAGGGTATATAGGGTTCCTAGCTATGTTATGTTTCATACTGGCTTTTCTGGCCAGAAAGCTGCCTGATAGTTTCAATGAGGCAAAATTCATCACCTTCAGCATGGTGATATTCTGTGCTGTTTGGATCGCCTTTATCCCTGCTTATGTCAGTTCGCCTGGAAAGGCCACTGTAGCTGTGGAGATATTTGCCATTCTAGCTTCCACCTTTGGCTTGTTAATATGCATATTTGCACCAAAATGCTATATTATTATTTTCAAGCCAGAACACAATTCCAAAAAGCATATGAAGAGTAAGATGCAAAGCAAAGGTATCTAATGATTGATTCACATGTGTATAGGAAATATAAACCTGATTATACATACTATGATTTCAAATGATACATTAAAAATGTATACAACAGATAATCTTGTCTATTTAAAGACTATAAATTCACGGAACAGGTGACACCAATGATGATGATCTTCAAAAATTACTAAGTGTGTTTGTAGAGGTCTAGATTGTCATTTCACATCAAAAAGTCAGAAATATTGTCCCTCTATTATCATATATATATTTCTAAACCAAGATGATTCTGCTCACTTTATTGTAATGCAACCCTTGTTGCATGTATAGTTCAACAATAAACAACGTCCTCTACAAATGTGTCAATTGCACTCCCAAGATCTTCAATTCTTACATTTTCTGATTGAAAGATGCATTTTATTCATAACAGGCCTCTGAATCTGTTATACATATATGTATATTATATCACCATGACTATATATTTATTCAGTACATTAGGCAAACATCTAAAATGACTTTAATTTTACAGTCATAATAATAATTTAAAAAGTTTTCTTTTTAAATAAATATATTTTAATTTGTCTGTCTGTATTTTATATATTTGTTTGTGTATATATACACAAACACCCATTGAAATAGGATATAACATGTTCCTGCAAAATTACAACATAATTTTGGCAGAAGTTGGTAAACAAGATAATGACTTGCTGTTTTGTAATATGCGTCTGCTGATGATATGAACAAACAAACACACAACAAACACACATACACCCGTGAATGCACACAAGCACAGAAGAATATCTATACCCATATAAATAGATATAGATATATATGGATAAATATCATCGTATCATATAATTATAGCAATATATAACATTTTTGTGCAATACATTGTTTTCAATAAGGAGCCTAGACCAGCCCACAATGTGGTCTAGGCTGCAAAGAAAACCGACAAATAATTTATATTACAAAAATGTTATACATTGATATCATATGATACAAATATATGTATTGATATATTGATCTGCAATTGCTTTGGAATTGTACTGCATTTATAACAATCTTCTCACATATTAGAGCTTTATGTGCCTCACAGGTGCAACTGACGACACACCATGTCCACGGGAATACTGGTCGAATGAGGGACGTGACGAGTGCCTTCTGAATACCATTGAGTACAAATTAGCATTCGCTCAGGAGGTAGAGTGGGAGGTAGAGCGGGTTGGCTGGTAACCTCAAGGTTGCTGGTTTGATCCCCGGCTCCTCCTACCTGAGTGTCGTGGAGTCCCTGAGCAAGATGCCTCACCCTAATTGCTCCTGACGAGCAGGCTGTTGCCCTGCGTGGTTGACTAACGTGCTTTGGATAAAAGTGCTATATAAATGAGGACCATTTACCATTAGAACCTGTCCTATCATGAGCCAATGGGAATAGCCTTGACTGTGATGTCCTTGATTGGGGCTGTTCTGTCTCTGTCCACTGTGTCCATCTTCCTCTACCACAAAGAGACCCCTGTCATAAAGGCCAGTAATTCTGACCTCAGCTGCCTCTTGTTGTTCTCACTCTTTCTTAGCTTCCTCTGCCCCCTCACCTTCATTGGCAGTCCTACTGTTTGGACCTGCATGTTGCGACACACGGCCCACTGTTATACACCACTTGAATTGACATTAAACCTAGCTCATTACAGAATACCTCATTATGATGCAAGTACGGGCAAAAAAAATGCTGCAGTGTAGCAGTTAGTTTGTTTTAAACAAATATGGTACATTATATTCAAGGAATGGGTGTTCTACACATGGATGAATATTTCTACACCTTCACTGTTGTAATGTTCACAGGACCAAAACATTCCTGTGATGTCACAAGCTCATTCAAGGCATGATCACTGTAATGACTTACACAAAAAGAACACTTTTATATCCTGTAGTTCATTTGGTAATTTTAAAAATTTATTCTTTGTTAAAAACAGGTTTGCTTCCTATAATTCTTAATTCCGGCTTTAAGTCTCACTATGCCTATACGTTTCAACCCTTCAGTACAAAGGTAGTATGTTTTCTGATAATAAATGGGTCAAATTCAAATCAATGAATCAACAAATGCACAAATTCACAAAATGCATGTGAGCAGTAAATGCTTACAAGCATTTTACTGTGTGATATGTAATAGTCAGACACTTTTAAAATGGCCAATACTCACTGTAACACTAACTGTGTGTTCACACCAAAAGCCACATTATTTGCCTGGTCGCACTGTCGCCGAAGTTTTGTCGGGCGACAAATCATAATCTGTTGCTGTGCAGTTATGTCAGGCAAATTTTGTCGCGCAACAGTGCTTTATGCCAATTCATTCTCATCAACCATGGCCGAGACAACCACCACTGCATCAGATCAGATCAGATCAGATGAACTTTATTGTCCCCAGAAGAGGAAATTCGTCTTGGGCAAAAGTGCACCGTGTAGCAACAAGACATATAAGCAGCAATAAACAGTGACAGACATACATACAATGGAGTTCCGAGACAGACTTACAAACGATAGACATGTGTACAGTGACAGACATACAGGCATAGACGTACAGACGAAGCAGCATTGCAGTGCGTCAAAACCCTATTAGTCGGAAAGTAAAAGATAATTAAGGAATTTAAAAGATCCTAAGATCAGAGAGTAAAAACTCAAGCTACGCTACGCTTCCTCCACTTAGGAGGCCACCAGCCTAGGGTTGATACTGGCGTGAATATGGACTGGCTGTTTGTTCAACAGAGCAATAGAATTAGGGAGGAAAGAGTTTTTATAACGATTGCTTTTGGGGCGACAAGCTCTTAAGCGTCTGCCCGACGGTAACATCTCATACTCTGAGAACAGAATGTGTGATGGATCTGACATAACTCCCTGAGCCAGTCGTAGTACTTTCTTTTCAAAGATAGTCTGCAGTGTTTGAGGGTCACTTTTACCAATTACTTTCATCACCATATTTACAATTTTTGCTATCCTAGTTTTGAGCTGGACAGAGAGGGACCCAAACCATGCTGCCATGCAGTATCTTATCAGGCTTTCTAGCACTGCGTCGTAGAATATTGACATGATTTTCCTGCTCACCCCAAAAAGTCTTAGTCTTCGGATAAAGTGCAAGCGTTGTGCCAATTTTGCACACAAATAGTCAACATGGACATTCCATTTTAACATGTTGTCCATTTGTATCCCCAGATACTTATATGAGCACACCTGCTCAATTTGCATGTCCCCTATATTTGCAGGGTTATGAACTCTTACAGCCTTTGGGTCAAAGACCATTTCTTTAGTTTTTGTGGCATTTAGTAAGAGGTGATTGTTCTCACACCATGCTTTGAAATGATCAATTTCTCTGAAATAGCCAGAGGGGCAGTCTGCGCCCCGCAGCAGTCTTAGAATTACTGTGTCGTCAGAGAATTTTATTATGAAATAATTAGGTTGTTCCTGCAGTCATTAGTATAGGCCGTGAAGAGAAGAGGCGAGCTCACCCCCCCCTGAGGGACCCCAGTACTGCATTTTCTCCATACAGAAAGAGCTGAGTTTACTTTTACTTGTTGGGTTCTTTCAGTTAAAAGAGAATAAAACCATTTTATGATAAAAGGATTGACATTCATGTTGTTTAGCTTCAGGATAACCAGCTGGGGTTGGAGTGTGTCGAAGGCGGAGCTAAAATCAGCAAATAAAACTCGGGCATAAGCCTTGGGATCCTCCAAGTGTTTGGTGATTAAGTGAGTCACACTGACAACAGCATCCTCAGTGCTGCGTCCCTCCCTGTACGCAAATTGTAAAGGGTCAAGAAAGGGTGCCACCTCGGACTTAAGGAAATTCACAATGACTCTCTCAAAACATTTCATCACCCCACAAGTTAAGGCAACAGGTCTGAAATCTTTGTTTCCAGAAGGACAAGATACTTTCGGTACAGGGATGATTCGAGACTTTTTCCAGAGAGCTGGAACAGTGTAAGTATCTAGGGACTGTTGGAAAACGGGGCACCAGGCAGCTGTGAGTTCAGCTGAGCATTTTTTAAGCAGAATAGCAGGCAAGCCATCGGGTCCTGCTGATTTCTTAGAAAAAGAAAACAACCCTTCAGTGTCTCCACACTATCCTCCGTCCACTGCAACACAGTTTTTTGGATAGGTTTGCTGGACTTAAAAGCAGATTTATATATGGGCATGAGGTGTACAGTTGAATGATCAGAGTTGGCCAGAGGAGGAAGAACCTTGGCTCTGTATGCTCCTTTAATGTTACCATAACATTTGTCCAACACATTGTTTCTCCTTGTTCCACATTTAACATACTGGTGGAAGCCTGGTAGGGCTGGCTCCAGTTTGCAGTGATTAAAATCTCCAAGTAAAAAGATGGGAGCCCCAGGCGTACGAAGGAGTTGTGTGTGGACACATTCAGCAAGCCGGGTAGCAGCTCTGGCAGCGTTTGCGCTTGGAGGTACATATACAGCGCACAATACAATATTCCCGAATTCCCTTGGGAGATAAAACGGCGAGACAGAGCATTTCCAGATCAGGATCACAGTACGTGTCTCTGATCGTGTATTGATTACACCAACTGTTACTCACATACACACAAAGTCCTCCTCCTCTGGACTTCCCAGATGTGATCTCGCGGTCAGCACGTACCGATGTGAAGCCCTCCATCTCCAGGATGGAGCACGGTATTTCCGGGCGCAACCAAGTTTCAGTAAACACCATGATGCTCGATTCCCTGTACTCATGGCTCTTCTATGTAGCCGCAGCTCGTCCATCTTGCTTCACAGGGACCGCACATTGCTTAAAATAATAGAAGGCAGCGGTGGTTTGTTGCCTCTTCTCCGAAGACGTTGCCTGACGCCTCCTCTCTTCCCCCTCTTCCTCCGTCTGGTCCCTCCAGCTGACCTCCCGGTGTCGGTGACCGCCGCGGGAAGGTTCGGTGGCGGTGTTTCCCCCTTTTGCCGGAGAGCGAGCAGGTCCTCTCTCGTATACCCGCGTTGCGCTGCCGTACCTGTAGTGGTTGTTCCAGGCCAGCTTTTGCACAGCAGTTCCCCAATCACCAAGGACAGCACGAGCAGAGTCATCAGCACCGCCATATCTCAGCTGATAGGTTTCCCCGCACAGGCCGAGGAGCGGTTCCCTGTGGAGTCGCCCGGGAGCGCTGTGAGAGGAGAGGTAGCTGATTAACTGGCGGCGCTAGCTAGCGACGCTAACTAGCGAGCAATGTCAGCACGGGTGAAGCCCTCCTGTGTCTTGTCTTATCCCAGCAAGCATCGATAATCCCGTACTTCAGCGGTATGACGTCTTGCAATGCCGACGACAAAGCTACTCAACATAGACGTTTCTACCAGAAACCTTAAAACATTTAACATAAAACACGGCGTCCGCACTAGAGCCCGGGTCGCCAGCCGTGCAGCGCCACCGGACAGATACGTGTCTTTACCTGTTGTTTTTTATGTCTTTACCTGTTGTGGAAGAGGGAGACGTCGGAATGCCCGTCGTTTATGGGTTCATAATATCATCCTGTGGCGCACACAGCTTTGTTCCATTATATGTATTGTATATATTATATTATATATAGAGCCCCGGGAGACACAAACGCCAACAATCACTTTCTCCTCCAAGCTGCGGTTCACTGCGGAGTGCAGGGAATGGTTGGCACACACAGCTTTGTGCCGTGATATTATATACATTGTATATATTATATTATATACATATTTATACATTATATATAGTAATATCATATAATATTATATATAAAGCTCCGGGAGTCACAAACGGCAACAATCACTTTCTCCTCCAAGCTGCGGTTGACTGCGGAGTGCAAGGAATGGTTGGCCCGGCCGGTTAAACGCTGAATGGCTGTTCTACATAACTTCACCCAGGGAGTGAACGCTGATTGGCTATCGCCACGGGAATGCCGCGGCAAAGTTTAAATATTTGAACTTCAGCAAAATTTGTCGCGCTGCAACCCACGTGAACGCGCTCGCCCGTGGCAGGGCAAAAAAATTTTGCGCTGTCAATCAAATCTTGCCACAGGTTTTTCTAGCAACAAATTTCACCTGATTCGCGTCTCTACGTTGACTTTGTATAGAATTGTGTTGCGCCGTCGCGTTTGGTGTGAACACACAGTAACAAATTAGAAATTTTGCCTGGCCTGAAGAGCAGTCAGCCATACAAACATCTATTGGTTGATGATTCATTACAACAACAACAAAGATACTATAAAGGTTAGTGCAGGTAAGAATAGATACATGCTAGGAGATGGCTGCCATGATGAGCTGGATCAGCATTATCCTAATTACACTACTGGTAAAGGGCAAGTCAGAGGAACAGGCATGCAAATTGTTAGGGCGAACTGGTTTTTTGGAGTTTTCTAAAGATGGAGATCTTATTATAGGAGGAATATTCTCTCTAGATTCAACTCAAGGAACAGATAATTATGGCTACCATGCATATCCCTCTCTATTTTGCACTGGGTAAGATATTAATACCAAAAATATGTGAAATGTCATGCTACTTTTTCTCAAAGCATTCTCTTTATGCTGTGTGTATCCATTTTTGTATGTATCTTTTTGTATTGAATATCTTTTGCATCGTGTCAAGTCTGAATCCCAGGGAGTTGCTGTTTGCCCGTGCTGTCATCTTCACTGTGGAGGAGATCAACAAAAACCCAACCCTGCTCAATGGAGTGACATTGGGCTACAGGATCTATAACGGCTGTGGGGGCGACGGCCCGATAAGAGCAGCCATAGAGGCTGTAACATATGGGGAAAGCTGCAGTAAAAGAGTCCAGGCACTGATTGGCCATTCCTCTTCTGGTGTTAGCAAAAATATAAACCTCTTAGTTGGAGTGCTAGATATCCCTCTCGTGAGACATTTGGACTATTTCGAAAATTTCTATGTTGTGTTTTTCTCAGATTTGTTTTATTACTTTCCGCTTGTTGTTGTTGTTGTTATGAGTAAGATCAACACTTATTTTCTGTTTTCTTTTTTACAGGTCAGCCACCTTTCAACATGCGCCTGTTTAAGTGATAAACGTATATATCCAACATTCTTTAGGACTGTTCCAAGTGATCAATTTCAAATTTCAGCTTTGGTACAGCTCATGAAACATTTTAGCTGGCAGTGGGTGGGAATAATTCACAGTGCTGAGGTGTATGCATCTGATGGTGCAGCTGAGTTCATTAAGCAAGGAAAGGCAGCGGGTATTTGTGTAGAATATGTTATCAGCTTTGATTTGTATGATACCAAGACAGAAAATAAAGTAACAGAGAAAACCAAAGCCTCCACATCAAGCGTAGTCCTGCTATACATGTCATTAACCTACATGAGAGCGCTATTTAAAAAAGTAGATGTGAACAATTTACCTCGTAAACAATGGATTGGTAGTGAAGCTTGGATCTCACAGGTAGCCTTGGCTTCAATTGGAAGTAAGAACATCTTACATGGGGCAATGGGGTTTGCTCTGCCTCAGTCTATCATTCCTGGTCTTGCAGAGTTTCTACTGAGCTTGAAACTGAGTGATGAACCAGAGAGTGTCATGATAAAAGTTTTTTGGGAAAGTTTCTTTGACTGCAGCTTCTCTCCATCAAATACCACAAAGATTTGTACTGGGGATGAGGATCTGAGAACAATCTCTAGTGCCTACACAAACACAGAATTAAGGCCTGTGAGAAATGTGTACACAGCTGTGTACTCGATTGCACATGCTCTTAATACGTTATTGCAATGTGAAAATGGATTAAATCCCACCACAGGAGAACGCTGTGTGGACAAAACTGATGTCCAGCCCAAACAGGTACAGTTTCTGATAAATATATATGCATGGTGTACTTAAGTACAGACTTATTCAATCCTATTTTGGAAATGCAATTTCATATACATGCATATAATATATTTTACAATTCAGTGTTTTCAAATAATATAGTAACATTGAATATGCTCTGTGAAGGTACTGGAACACCTGAAGCTGGTGGATTTCACCGTACTGAATGGTTACAAGGTATCTTTTGATGAAAACGGAGACAGTGCAGCACAGTATGACCTGTTAAATTGGCAGTACAAGGAGGATGACTCTGTGAATGTCGTTACCATTGGGCACTATGATAGCTCTTTGCCTGAAGGACACAGATTCAGGTTTACACCGAACACAACAATCGTATGGGCCCTTAACAGCACTGAGGTAAAATATAAAACACTCGCTGAAACAAAAAACGTTTCAGTGACTCCTCAGAATATCTACTAGGGGAATGATTTGATATGTGTATTATCAAAGTTGTATTACTATTGCTTCTGTTAGCCTCCAAAGTCTGTTTGCCGGGATGCATGCCCTACTGGAAGTCGAAAGGCCGTTAATAAACATGCGCCCGTGTGCTGCTTTGATTGCTTTGAATGCCCAGAGGGAGGCATAAGTAATGAGACAGGTAGGATACACATTTCTAAAGCTCACTGGCATAATAAGCCTAAATGCTATTGAAATTAGTGTTGTTTATCATTAATTGATTTTCTAAACATATTGGGTTGGGTATTAACTCACTTTCAGATTCATCAGACTGCTTTGTGTGTACTGCTGAATTTTGGCCAAATGAGAAAAAGGACAAGTGCATTCCAAAACCAACTGAATTCCTCTCCTTGCGAGAAACCATGGGGACCATATTAACTGTGTTTTGTTGCTTTGGTGTTTTTTTGTCAATTTTAATATTCATAATTTTCTTAGTTCATAGAGAAACACCTATTGTCAGGGCCAACAACTCTGAGCTGAGTTTCCTGCTGCTTCTCTCTTTAAAGCTGTGTTTCCTGTGTTCTCTGACCTTCATCGGCCGTCCCTCAGACTGGTCCTGTATGCTTCGCCACACTGCTTTTGGGATCACCTTTGTCCTCTGTATCTCTTGTGTTCTGGGGAAAACTATAGTGGTGTTGATGGCCTTCAGGGCTACACTACCAAGCAGTAATGCTATGAAATGGTTTGGGCCAACTCAGCAGAGACTCAGTGTATTGGCTTTCACTCTCATACAGGTTGTGATTTGTATTCTTTGGTTAACAATTAATCCTCCATTTCCAAACAGAAATGTTCAGTCCTTTAAAGATAAAATAGTTTTAGAATGTGCCTTAGGATCCCCTATAGGATTCTGGGCTGTGTTAGGGTATATAGGGTTCCTAGCTATGTTATGTTTCATACTGGCTTTTCTGGCCAGAAAGCTGCCTGATAGTTTCAATGAGGCGAAGTTCATCACCTTCAGCATGGTGATATTTTGTGCTGTTTGGATCGCCTTTATCCCTGCTTATGTCAGTTCTCCTGGGAAGTTTACTGTAGCTGTAGAGATATTTGCAATTCTGGCTTCCACCTTTGGCTTGTTAATATGCATATTTATACCAAAATGCTATATTATTATTTTCAAGCCAGAACAAAATTCAAAAAAGCATATCAAGAGTAACATGCAAAGCAAAGGAATCTAATGATTGATTCACGTGTATAGGAAATATGAACATGATGATGTGTACTATCATTTCAAATGATATATTAAACCTTAATATGACAGATAATGTCTTTTTACAATGTATATAGTCGAGAGGAACAGGTGATATCAATGATGTCACCTTCAAACGTTAGTAAGTGTATTGGTAGAGGTCTAGAAGTCTTCCATGTAATTTCACATTAAAATACCTGAGACAATTTCTGAAACATCACTTTATTATCCTTTATATATGTTAACCCACTTGTTGCATGTTAAGTTCAACAATAAAAACCTCTTATAGAAATGTGTAATTTGTTTTACTTTTCAGATTGAAAGTCTCAGAATCTGTTAGACATACAATATATATTGTATGGATATTATATATATGGGAAACTATAATAAATAAATATGTAAATTTCATACTTCATTTTGTGTGCGCATATATATGTATATATTTATTAATTGATTTATATAAACACACAATATGATATTCATATTTCCTCTTCCTTGATAAAGTAAGAGGAAAGGAGCATAGATCAGCCCTAATGTTGTCTCCAAAGTAAGCACAAAGAAAAATATTTTATGTTACTGTGTGTATTAATTGTGTGTGTGTGATTAGTTTTTATAGGTGTGTTCATATAATTCCATCAGCAGATGTATTATGTTTATAATACAGCAATAGTAATTCACTGGTCTTCCGACATCGGCTAATCTTATATTGATATTCCCATGGGGGAATTACTCATCCTATATTAAGCACATCTCATCCTGTATCAAGGTATAAGAGAGTGGTAGCTTCACAAATGTACATGTTCGCTCTCAAAATGCTGAACAAGCATGTTTAAATCAAAAATGGCCATGTTGAGCTTGTGTTTTATATTTTGGTTGAAGACAGCTTTGGCTTGTGAATTGATTGACAGTTTTGACATGAGTACTTTATTTCAAAAGGGGGATGTGATGATCGGGGGAATTTTTCCTATTTTGAATAAACAAATCAGCAGCATGTCCACTTTTGAGAGAAAACCACTGAATGTAAAATGTGCAGAGTAAGTATTGCTATTTGCATATATATTTAATTGAATCCTCTCATGTTAACCCTTCTAACCTCAATATTGTATAATAAGTATAATCTCTGCCCTCACTACTTGATTAGGCCTATGTGTTATTGCTTTTTTCTTTTCTCCTAAGATTTGATTTGCGGGCTTTTCGGTGGACTCAAGTGATGATCTTTGCGATGGAGGAAATCAACAACAGTCCAACAATACTGCCTAACATATCTCTAGGCTATCACATCCTTAACTCATGTGCCTCGCCTACCAATACCCTACGTGCTGCGCTGACACTAGTGAGTAGGACCGAGGAGAATGAATCCACTTCTGCATGTCGTCCGCCTGTGACTGCCTTGATAGCAGAATCAGGATCATCTCAGTCTATAATATTGGCTGGGACCTTCGGGCCATTTCAAGTGCCAATAGTAAGACCATGTTATGAATTATTAGAATAATTTGTGATAAATGTTGTATGCTATTGGTCCAGGTCCATACTAAGCATTTTTTATCGGATGATGGTGGTATTTAATGTTAATCCACTTATTATTTCCGCCCTATAGGTTAGTTACTTCTCAACATGCGCCTGCCTGAGTAACAGAGCTAAATATCCAACCTTTTTCCGCACAATCCCCAGTGATTTCTTCCAAGCTAAAGCTTTGGCAGCGCTGGTCCAACACTTCGGCTGGCAGTGGATTGGGGCCATTCAGTCCGACAATGATTATGGGCGAAATGGGATACTGGCCTTTAGAGAAGAAGTTGAAAAGATGGGGGTTTGTATTTCATTCGTGGGAACGGTTCTGCGCACATACAAAAGCGATAAGATCCTGGCTGTCGTCGAAATGATCAAACACTCAACTGTAAAAGTGATCCTGGCTTTTGTTCCTGAGGGCGACCTTTACCCTCTGATGAAAGAGATTGTTAGGCATAACATCACCGGCATTCAGTGGATAGCAAGCGAGGCCTGGATTACAGCGGCACGTCCCTCCACCCCTGAAATGTACCACTCTTTTGGCGGCTCGATAGGATTTGTGGTCCGAAAGATGTCCATTCCAAAGTTGGGACCTTTCCTAATGGACCTTAGCCCGTACACAGGCCGTAGTTCTGCCTTTGTGAATGATTTCTGGGAGGTGGTGGTGGGCTGTCGTCCCCCCTCAGCTGGTGCACTCTCTGGGAATCCGACAGAGAAAAGTAACTTATGCCATGGAAATGAATCATTAAGGGCATCGCAGAATGCCTACTTTGATGTCACGCAGCTTAGAGTGTCCTACAATGTTTACAAGGCTGTGTACGCTGTTGCTTATGCCCTCCACAATGTTTTATTTTGCCAATCAGTCGGAAACAAAACAGTCAAGCCATGTTTAGACGTATCACAAATTCAGCCCCAAGAGGTGAGTGATTTGTTTGACAAATTAAAAACTAATACTAAATCAATGCCATTATGGATAGCATAAATAAGACAAAAGAGCCCATGCTTATTTGTAGTACAACGTTTTTTGCTTTAAGGTCAGTCAACATCTACAGGATGTTAATTTTACAGACATGTTTGGAGACACGGTGTTCTTCGACCAGAATGGGGACCCCCCTGCGTCGTACGACATTATAAACTGGCAGATGAGGGAAGGGAAGGTTCAACACGTGACAGTGGGAAACTTTACCTCTGCTTCTCACAATGCATATGAACTCAAAATCCAGGAAGAGCAAATTGTCTGGAGAACAGGAAAGACGGTGATTGTGATTGTGATTCTATTTTCATGTAGTCATGTTATGATTGTATGAGGCATCAAATGTAAACGATGAACACCACAAGAACATCTATTCTTACTTTTTATTATCTTCTCTCCTTTTAGGTTACTGAATCAGTGTGCTCAAGTGTGTGTCCAGCGGGTACCCGGAAGGCACAAATTAAAGGACAGAGTATCTGCTGTTTTGATTGCATATCATGTGCAGATGGAGCCATCGCTAACTCAACAGGTACACTCATTTGGAGCGTAGGCTCGTCGTAATGAATACCGTTCTAAATGGTGATCTCCGACAACGAAAGTTACCATTAGCTCAACAGTTTCAATAGTATTATGTGTTGAGCCAATTTCCCCCAATATATATATGAATTTTGCTTTGGAATTGTACTGCATTTATAACAATCATCTCACATATTAGAGCTTTATGTGCCTCACAGGTGCAACTGACTGCACACCATGTCCACGGGAATACTGGTCGAATGAGGGACGTGATGAGTGCCTTCTGAAAACCATTGAGTACCTGTCCTATCACGAGCCAATGGGAATAGCCTTGACGGTGGTGTCCCTGATGGGGGCTGTTCTGTCTCTGTCCACTGTGTCCATCTTCCTCTACCACAAAGAGACCCCTGTCATAAAGGCCAGTAATTTTGACCTCAGCTGCCTCTTGTTGTTCTCACTCTTTCTTTGCTTCCTCTGCCCCCTCACCTTCATCGGCAGGCCCACTGTTTGGACCTGCATGTTGCGACACACGGCCTTCGGGGTGACCTTTGCCCTCTGCATGTCCTGTGTTCTGGGAAAAACCATTGTGGTGGTGATGGCCTTTAAGGCCACGTTGCCCGGCAGCATGGTGTCAGGGAAATTTGGCCCTGCCCAGCAGAGATTAATTGTTTGCTCATGCACATTGGTTCAGGTCATTATATGTATTCTATGGTTGAGATTAAACCCACCTTTTCCAGATATGGTGTTCAGGTATAGCAGTACAAAGATAGTGCTAGAATGTAACACAGGTTCTCAGACTGCTTACTATGCTGTTTTAGGGTATATAGGAATCCTTGCTGCAATATGTTTGGTTCTTGCATTTCTGGCAAGGAAACTACCTGATAATTTCAATGAGGCAAAGTTCATCACCTTCAGCATGTTGATATTCTGTGCCGTCTGGATCACTTTCATCCCTGCATATATTAGCTCTCCAGGAAAGTTCACTGTAGCTGTGGAGATCTTTGCTATTTTGTCTTCTGCCTTTGGCTTGTTGATCAGTATTTTTGCACCTAAATGTTACATAATATTGATTAAACCCGAGCAAAATACAAAGAAACATGTCATAGGGAAAACTGTTAATAACAAAATCTGAATTGTAAGTAATACAATAAATTAATACACTCGTTGACTGACTTGTTTTTTTTTCTGTATGAGCGTTTTTTTAAGAAACAGAAATGCATGGAACCAGAAAAATTAGTTTTGTAGGCTATTTATTAGTATGGGCTGATGATGGAATAAGCAGCTACTGTATAATGGTACACATAACTGGGACATAGCAAATTATAGCTGAGGAACATGTTAATAAAACACATCTGGGTAGGTGAGACATAATCAATGTATAATTGTATAAGTTAATTTGTGATTTGTATCTAAAGGGTGCAGTTATAATAAAATATTAATATAATAGAGAGTATGCAGAAAAAAGTTCAATGCAAGACCGGTAAAAAGGCAGATATGACATTCAAAATTGACAAAAACATCGGCCAAATATCATCTATTTATTTATCTATTTAAAAATATACGCATCCTCATGTTTATGTCCTCATTTACGCATCATATTTTTCTTGCTGTTTTTTGCTGGCTTTAAAATGATAATGTAGCACTTTGGGGCAAAGATACAAAACAGAAGACCATAAGCAGAAGCCAGAATTGCAAAAATGTGCACAGCCACGGTGTATTTACCGGCGGTGCTCACGTATACAGGAATGAAAGTGATCCACACCGCAAAGAAAATGAGCATGCTGAAAGTAATGAATTTAGCTTCATTGAAATTGTCTGGCAACTCACGGGCCAAAAAGGCCATGAAGAAGCACAGGCATGCTAGGAGGCCGATGTAGCCGAGAACACACCAGAAGCCGACCTCCGAGCCCGTAGCACACTCAATAATGATGGTGTTCCTGAGGTAGCCTGTGTTGCTATTGGTGAAAGGTGGGTAGGTGAGCAGCCAGATAAGACAGATCAAACCCTGAATAATGAAAAGATGGGACAGTGTCATTGTTACTGTTGAACTAGGCTATTTCATCTATTGATTCATTTACATTCAATTTTAATTAAACACTATTTTTACCTGGACCACCGTGCACAGAAGCACACTTGCTCGTTGCTGATTGGGTCCGAACCACTTCATAACACCACTTCCTGGCAGTGTGGCCCTGAAAGCCATTAGGACCACTAGTGTCTTAGCCAGGAGGCAGGAGATGCATAGGGCAAAGCTGATGCCGAACGCTGGGTAACGAATTCGGCACAGCCAATCAGAGGGCTCACCGATGAACAAAAGCCCAATGAGAAAACAGGTGGCCATGAATAGCAGAAGAAAGAAGCTCAGTTCCATGTTGTTTGCTCGGACAATGGGCGTGGCCCTGTGTTTATAGAACATAGCCAGAACAAGGAGGGATAAACAAGCTCCAAGAACCAATCCAGTACATAGAACAATACCCAATGGCTCATTGTAAGACAAGAACTCAATTTTCTTTGGGAGACAAAGGTTTCTCATGTCATTCGGCCACATGTCTTCTGGGCACCGTGTGCAGTCCAGAGAATCTGGTAGTAGAGAGAGAAGGGCAATAATTCATTCTAATGAACAGAAAAAAAAGTGAAAATGAGGGATGGATCTCACAGAACATAACCCACTGGTGTTGTTGCTGACCTCCCCTTCAGCACAGGTGACACAGTCAAAACAGCAGATGGGCTTCCCCTTCCTCCTGGCTACACGTGTCCCTGGTGGGCAGCTCTCACTGCACACAGACCGGACCGCCTGAGAGGCAAAACAAGGCCACTCAGAGAGGGACCGGGACTGGACACACCTGGTTTATTTTTGTTCGGTGGCTGTAAGTGCACGACTTGAATTTACATTAAACCTAGCTTGTTAGAAAGTGCCTCATTATCATGCAGATACAGACTAAACAATTGCTGCAGTGGTACAGACAGTTCGGTGTAAAAAAACATGATACATTTTATTTAAAGGTAACAAATCTTTATTATTGTCTTCATTTTTTATTTTTGTAGACTTGTGAAATGATCGTTTTAGGTGGAATAATAAAATATCCAATAGATATAAAACCAAAATCAGCAGATTGCCTACGGCATTTATTAAATAAACACAGAACAGTCTGAGAGGAAGAGGAGGCCTGGGGGGGATTTGACGAGAACACACCTGTTGTCCTACAGGCCAGTGAATGGCAGATTCATTCACCACCAGGCTGAGCTCTGGAGACAGCGAGGCGTCGTAAAAGCCCACCTTCATCAGCTGCAGAGAGCCATCCTGCTCTCTTCGCCAGTTCATGAGGTCATACGAAGCGACAGGGTCACCGTTAGTGTCAAAGTCCACATTTTCACCCAATATGGAGAACTTAGCATTCTTCATGTAGTAGAACAACTAAAGGGAAGAATGAGAATTATTATTATTATTATTTTTTTTTTATAATTAATAATGTATGTATTCATTAATAAAATAAAAAATAAAATTGCAACAGCTTCATATACAAATCATATCAATGAAAGTAGGTATCAACACACCTGCCACGGCTCTAGACTTTGTGGGTTTCCACAGGTGCCGTTCACAAAGGGCCCCTGCCCCGCCTCACAGTCACTCATTCTCTGCAGTGCATAGGCCACCAAATACACAGCCTTGTACACGTTATATGACACTCTGAGCTGGCTCACATCCAAGAAGGCAGAGTACACGTCGTTCAAATCCTCCATGCCACTGCAAGGCTTTCGATCCAGATAGTTGACCATGTGAGAATGTGTGTTAACAGAGCCGTTCAGCCTGCAGTTCAGTGTCTCCTCCCAGAGCTCTGTGAGGAAAGCCGAGTCTTGGATGTTGGACGGTCGAAGCCTGGACAGATGCTGCTTCAACCCCGGAATTACCTCGGCTCTGCGAATACCAAAGCCCAAGGTGCCGCTCAAGAGGTCTCCGAACTCCTCCCAGAGAGACTTGACTGTGGCCCAGGCCTCGCTCGCGATCCACTGGATGCCTGTGATGTTCCGCTGTCGAATGGCTCTCATGATGCTTTGTGCTTCTGACTCACTGCAAAAATTGATTATGACCTTTGAAGATGACCCCTGTTAAAACAATAATAAATAAAATATTTTAAAAAGTCTGGCCACGAGAAGTATTTGACAGAAAATGCATTTTATTTACTTATTCAAATGTCTTGCTCAAATTGATTACAAAACAGCTATTATGCATAACTTGTTTAAATAACTCAGGTTGTAGAGTAGTTTATTCATTCACAAATGGAAATGTATTAAACCTTCATTCTTTTATTCTATCAATCCTACATCTACCTGAATGATATCCATGAGCTTATCCAGAGGCTTCTGACTCAGAACTTCGGGGAAGTGGTGCACATAGGCAGCACACACACCATACAGTGAGGACTCCTGAAGAAAGAGCTGCATGGCAAAGCGTGCATAGTCAGACTCCTGGCCAATGACCCCCACCCAGGTCCAGCCGAAGTGGCTGACCAAGCGGGCCAGGGCTCTGACCTGGAAGGCATCGCTGGGCATGGTGCGCATGAACATGGGAAACTCTGTCTGCTCGCTTAGGCAGCTGCAGGAGGCAAAGTAGCCCACCTAGGGAGGGAAAAACAGAGGATTACTTCTCCATCAACGGTTTGCTTGTTCAAATCAACTTCAGATCAATTATGTTTTTTTTGTCTTATTTTCAGAAATGTACATTATAAATAGAAATCTCAAATATTTGACCATATTTAATCAATTTCAACACATAAATGTTTTGCACAATATATACATACAAAGCTATTGTACAAATATATTGATATAGTATGCAATTAATATGATAAATATGATGAGTGATGTGACCAACCGAGTAAAGAACCATAGTTCATAAAGTCTCACCAGGGGGATCTGAAAGGGGCCCAGACTTCTAAGCAGAGCCATGGACACACCAGAGGATGCATCGCCTATGATAACAGGAGACGGGGACCTGGTGACATCAGCACACCCTAACACTGTGGACCTGGAGCCTAAACTGATCAGATCACCCTTGCCAGAGAGCTCCCGGACTGATAGACTCCCATTCCTGATGGCCGGCTGGCCATTCACCAGAAGCAAGGAGGCCTTTAGAGACACAGGGACATCGTTACAGCTGTCTCTGATGTGGAACCCCAGCCTCAGCGCAGGCAGCAAGTCACTGCGCTGGTTGATCTCTCTGATAGCAAAGGTCATGGTCTGCATCCAACGCAGGGCACGTGCACTGAAACTAAACATTTTGTTGATGTTAATCAGATGCACTCTCGACAGGTAAAACACATGCAAAGGAAAACAGAAAATGTTAGATGCTCGAAATGTTGACTTACAACTCGTGTGAGCCAGGTTCTGGTTTGGATGTGTACGGTGGAAGAGAAAACACACGGGTGTAGTGCAGAGGAAAGACGCCCCCTAACACCACATCTCCGTCTTCGTAAAAACTGTTTGAATCCTGTTCTCCTATGAAAGCACATTCTGTGAAGAGAGCAGCTGAACTTACATTGAGGTCGTTGAAGAGGTACATGACTGATAAAATAAGTATCTTGGCAGCAATGGGAGCCATCACTGCTACTAAATATTCATAAAGATTATTATAGTCTAGTATAAATTTAAACCGATTATTTAAATATAAATATAGATTTTAAATATAGATTATTCAAAAGACTACTTGGCTTCCACATGAGCAGGATATAAATGGCAATCATATTCCAAGTATTAATTTATATACCTCTGACGTGAATATAAACATTAGAGAACCGCCCAGTCATGACAAAGCGGGTTGTTTTGTTTTTTTATACAGAAAAAGGCCCTCTTTATTTTATTGATTATTATATCAGTCTTCAATCGAAGCTCAAAGCTTACATCTTCCCAATTGTTGGTAATCAAATATGTATTAAAATGAAAGACATAGGTTTTTGTATAATCACTCTTTAAATTATCTTCCCTTATTATGATTATTCCAACTTTTATTACATGATACATGATTTCAAATTAAGTATTACAGAGCACCTGAAGTAGCAGTGAAAAGTAGCCCAAGAATGGAGATTTGCAGAAGATGTCTGGATTCTGAAAGAGAAGAATACTAAGAACATCAAGCAGTACAGAACCATCTCACTGCTCAACGTTGAGGGGAGGATATTCTTTGCCATCCTATCCCGTCAGTTGACGAGTTCCTCTTGAAGAACGACACCTCTGTACAGAAGGGTGGAATCCCAAAGGTTCCAGGATGCCTCGAACATACAGATGTTGTCTCACAGTTCAGAGAGGCAAGAGAAGGGAAAGCTTATCTCTGGACGGCACCCAGATTAAATCTGTCAAACCCATCCGAGCCTTGGATACAACTTTGATTGCACTCTGAAGAACGTTGCAGTCATCAAGGCCACAATTCCGGAGCTGGTGGCGTGGCTGACAACAGTGGGCAAGTCCAGTCTACCTGGTAAATCCAAGGCCTGGATTTACCAGCACGGTTTTCTCCCCAGGATGCTGTGTGCCTTGCTTGTGTACGAGTTCACAATAACTTCAGTAAAGAGCTTAATTAGAAGTTTATGGTTACCCGTGCAAGAGAGGTGCTGCAGTACAGGGAATCCAGTTACCCAAAAGTCTCCCAGGCCAACATTGTAGTCAGGACTGGGAGTATGTGGATGGCACAGGAAACAGTCGAGCAGGCTGAGTCTCGCTTGCGTTACAGCGTGATGGTCAGCCTAATTGCCTCTGGACGAGCATGGCTTGGTATAGCGTTCCAAGCACACGCTACGACAAAGCCCTTGGCAAAGACAGAAGCCGATTGGCCGAAAAGGAAATGAGAGCTGATGTGGATAAGGAACAAGCAGGAACATGCAGTGGGCCGCAAGATCCCCTGGTCCGAGCTTTGGCACGCTGAGCCTTGCTGGATCAAGTTCCTGATTGCTCCCGTCTGTGACGTCTTACCCAGCCCATCCAACCTCTTCTGTTGGGACAAGGCTGATACACCATCATGTCCTTTGTGCCTCATATCATCAGGGATTAAATCATTCATCCAACACAAATTTCGTCTTAAAAAGGTTCAAGCTAAAACATATGAAAAAAAATAATAATCTTTATTGCATTTGTTGTTATTTGTTCACAAAACTGCACAGCTGCAGCAATTGTTCAACCTGTACCTGCATCTCAATGATCATAAGGCCTTTTCTAACAAGCTAGGTTTAATCCTAATTCAAGTGCTAGACTTACAGCCACTATTCCACTATTCAGGGTTAGATCTGTCTTATCTGGCTGCTCACCTACCCACCTTTCACCAATAGCAACACAGGCTACCTCAGGAACACCATCATTA
>JAOPUA010000055.1:9281613-9292612 GCA_027122455.1 Trisopterus luscus
AGTTCAGTGTCTCCTCCCAGAGCTCTGTGAGGAAAGCCGAGTCTTGGATGTTGGACGGTCGAAGCCTGGACAGATGCCGCTTCAACCCCGGAATTACCTCGGCTCTGCGAATACCAAAGCCCAAGGTGCCGCTCAAGAGGTCGCCAAACTCCTCCCAGAGAGACTTGGCTGTGGCCCAGGCCTCGCCTGCGATCCACTGGATGCCTGTGATGTTCCGCTGTCGAATGGCTCTCATGATGCTTTGCACTTCTGACTCACTGCAGAAGTTAATTATCACCTTTGAAGATGACCCCTGTTAAAAAAATTTATACAAAGTCAGTAATTGTGAGAAGGCCAAAGCGTAGCATTAGAAGAGTAGCCTAAAGTCCAGAAGATAACTTTTTTATTTAGAGTTGCTCAAATTACTTGCTAGAATGGATTAGAAAATAAATGACTTATATAATAAAAATAGCTGACTTGTTCCATTGAGTAATCAAATCAACCCAAATGTTCCATTTTCAAGTATCATTAGTCTTTAATCAAGTGTTTGATTAAGGTTTATTTTGTATTTCATTCCACCCTGAATTCAAGCATATTAAAACCTTTAATAAGTAAATCTATCGATCCTACATCTACCTGAATGATATCCAGGAGCACATCCAGAGGCTGCTGACTCAGAACCACAGGATAGAGGTGAACATAGGCAGCACACACACCATACAGTGAGGACTCCTGAAGAAAGAGCTGTATGGCAAAGCGTGCATAGTCAGACTCCTGGCCAATGACCCCCACCCAGGTCCAGCCGAAGTGGCTGACCAAGCGGGCCAGGGCTCTGACCTGGAAGGCATCGCTGGGCATGGTGCGCATGAACATGGGAAACTCTGTCTGCTCGCTCAGACAGCTGCAGGAGGCAAAGTAGCTCACCTAGTGGAGGGACAGAGGATTACTTCTCCATCAAAAAATATGAAATTTACAACCCTTTAAATATTTTTTGGGTCTCATGTTAATGTGTTGTACAATATATATACCTACGCAACTTTTGGACATGTATATGGACATAGTTCAAAATACAAAAATGTATTTGGTGCATACAAAGTGTATGTGTCAAATAAAGAGTAATATATATATACGTATATGAATTAAAGAACATAGGCCATATAGTCTCACCAGGGGGATCTGAAAGGGGCCTAGACTTCTAAGCAGAGCCATGGACACACCAGAGGATGCATCCCCTATGATAACAGGAGACGGGGACCTGGTGACATCGGCACAACCTAACACTGTAGCCCTGGAGCTTAAACTGATCAGATCACCCTTGCCAGAAAGTTCCCTGACTGACAGATTTCCATTCCTGATGGCCAGGGGGCCCGGCTGTCCATTCACCAAAAGTAAAGAAGCCTTAAGAGACACAGGGACCTCGTTACAGCTGTCTCTGATGTGGAACCCCAGCCTCAGCGCAGGCAGCAAGTCACTGCGCTGGTTGATCTCCCTGATAGCAAAGGTCATGGTCTGCATCCAACGCAGGGCACGTGCACTGAAACTAAACATTTTGTTAATGTTAAACAGATGCACACTTGACAAGTAAAACATAATATACATGCATAGGAAAACACTGATGTTAGAGGCCCGAAATGCCGACTTACTACTTGTGTGAACCAGGTTCTGGTTTGGATGTGTATATTGGAAGAGAAGACACACGGGTGTAGTGTAAAGGAAAGACGCCCCCTAACACCACATCTCCGTCCTCGTAAAAACTGTTTGAATCCTGTTCTCCTATGAAAGCACATTCTGTGAAGAGGGCAGCTGAACTTACATTGAGGTTGTTCAAGAGAATCATTACAATAATATTCTTGGCAGCAATGGGAGCCATCACTGATGCTAATTTTTTATAAATATTGCTATAGTCTGGTATATATTTAAACATATTGTTTATTTTAGAGACAACTTGGCTTAGAGTAGGAGGGCTTGAGTATTTATATACTTGTGGCTTGTGAATATTGACAGGGGACCGCCCATTTCTGACATTGTGTATTTTTTTTAACCACCTCTGTATTTGTGTTATTCTTTATCCAATGCTTTATTAAATTAGGTTTTATTGATTGATAGTCATGTTATTATGTTATTCTTATTATGATTATTGTATGATTAATTTGAAGGGATACCAGTTATATAGAATTAAAACAGAATCCTTATTTGTGTACATTTTCGCAAATATATGTTTAGAAATGTATTCATGAATATTGTTATAGAATTAGTCTGTACAAAAAAAATGTGATCTTCAAAATTAGGTGCAAATAAATACATGCACTATGTTACATTAGGTTTTCTTATTTAATTATTACCAATATCAATATTTTTACCCACCCAAAAAGTGTCCGAAAATTTTTTTTTTTCTGATTAAATAATATATATTTGTTATTTTGTTCTAAAATAATGTAATACTTTTTTGCACAGTAATATATTTTGGGGTACAATAAAGGTTAGTTAAAATTGTCATAGGCTGTTGCTTGCACTTTCCCGACAGAATTTGTGTTGGATATATTTGCATAAACCCGGTTTTAAATATTCAGTGAAACTTAGAATCTGAATGTTCCACTCTAAAAAACCCATTTCAACCAACAACCCCGTTCTTCAAACCTCAAAAGTTTGGGCCCACTTGACTGCGGTAAATGCTATTTTTACAAATACTGAATAAAACAAATAAATAAAAACATTTAATGCAATAAAAAATCCAAAAAACTTAATAAACCTTCAGCAAAATGAGCTATGGGGTTACATAAAATGTCACAGTGGATGTAATACTTTGTCTTAGGACGCTATGGGAAAAAATATTCTGTCATATATTTTCCCATAGATTCTGGGAGGTTGATGATCATTCTATAATAAACCTCTTAAAAGTAGAAATCCTATTTTATTTTATTAATGTGCAGGAGTAACGACATCATCTCTGTCTAATACGTAGAATATACTAATCTATGAACCATCTATTATTGTCAATTTCTTTATCAAAATAAAGAATTTCATACTATGTACAATTTAACTACAGGCTTTTAAGCAAGAGATCATTAATACCTATCGACCAATTGGATGTGACAAAAACACCCACACAAGAGATGTTGTTGTCATGCAATCAAAGGTGGGGCGTGGGCTACATAAATGATGACTTCAGCCTCGCTGTTTTATCCATTAGGAGATGGGTGGGTGTTGAAACGACATGACTCCCTTATTTTTAATATTGGTTAAACCTCTGTGTGTCTTAATCCAAGGTGCATATGCAGACTCTGCGCCTCTGGTGAAAGCTTGCTCATTACAGAGCAGTTTTGAGCCAGGGTTTGTTGCTGCTGGTGACTACATCATTGGGGGCATCTTTCCACTTCACTACAACCAAGAGATGCCAGACCTCAATTCCACCTACAGACCACCAGCCGTAAAGTGCAATGGGTAAGTTTAGTAGGTTAATAATAGTCTTAAGTTAATATTCTTCCCTGATCAAAGGGATTGTCTGCATTTGTAATTACTTGAACACATCCATTTGTCATTTTGTGTGTGATGTGTTTGTACATATGCAGGTTTGATCCCAGGGCTTTCCGCTGGGCACAGACCATGAGGCTGGCAGTGGAGGAGATAAACCAGAGCAAGAAGCTGTTACCCAATCACACGCTAGGCTACAAGATCTTCGACTCGTGTGCGTATCCACTGACAGGCCAGCGGGCGGCCCTGGCAATGATGAACGGGCTGGCGGAAGCCCACTCCCCCATGTGCCGCGGTGCCTCCCCACTGCTGGCTATCATTGGGGAGTCAGGCTCTGCCCAGTCAATTGTGGTGTCTCGAATACTCCAGCCTTTCAGAATCCCGATGGTACAGATAACTTGGGTTTCAGTTTACTTTCAGTCATTTAGCAGTTGTTTTGTAGACAAATGACTCAAAATGGGGCTGATCACAATCAGAGTATTCAACCAAAATTATGAACAATGAAAAATTAACAGAATTAACAAAGGAAATGCCATGAAAGTTGTTTTTTTTTATTTTTTTACCAATTTTCTCCTAGATCAGTTACTTCTCATCATGTGCATGTCTCAGTGATAGGAGAAAATATCCTACTTTTTTCAGAGTGATTCCAAATGATGACTATCAGGTAAAAAAAAATGTCACATGTATTATTATGTACGGCAAAATAAGACATGCAGTAGCGTGTCGTGTGTAGTGTGTTTTCCAGCAGCAGTTCTGAGGTGTGTCTGTGAGGTGCACGCATGCACTATGTTGATTGCTCATTGACCTCATACAAGTGCATTACAACATAACAGGAGATATAAGTGGGCAAGCTGAATTGCTAGCATCAGACTGAAATTTCTATTTCCGGATTTCATAATATTCTTGATTCACAATCAAATGCATACTGTGTATAACATATACAACATTTACAACGCAATGCAATTGACCCCTCGTTTAATAAAAAATATATATTCCAATACAACACAAAAACGTCTGAATAAATCTAACTTCCCCCTGTGCCTAGGTCAAGGCCATTGCCCAGCTGCTGCTGCGGTTCCAGTGGACCTGGGTGGGCTTGGTGCGAGGGGACCATGAGTACGGACGCTTCGCTGTGCAAGGTCTTCTCAGGGAGTTGAAGGGCACAGGAGTGTGTGTTGCCTACCAGGAGATGATCCCTTTGCTCTATAACCGCCAGCGGGCTCTTGATATAATGCAGGTAGATGCAAACATGTAGGATAAGTATTAATTTGTATAACTATGTTTGAACCCCAAGGTGTCAAGATGACTAACCCCTATTTCACTAATGGCATCAAACATGCTTGTAAATGGCATAAAAGTAGAATTTAAGCACATATTAGGTGCAACTAGTGGGGCACCTCCTATTAAAGTGTTTTCATTAAATGTATCAGACAAAGCATTGTTTATATCAAGTATAAAATACGTAAATGTAACATATTAGCTTATGTTTGTAAAGTTGTAAAGAGACTTTTTCCTCCTTGTATTGTGCTCTGGTTTTCACTCACACTCTCTTTCTCTTGTTTTTTTTAAAGGTGATGCAAAGCTCTGGGGCAAAGGTTGTGGTAGTGTTTTCCGCCGAAGGAGAGATGACTCCCTTCCTGAAGGACTACATGATGCTGAACATCACAGGAATCCAATGGGTGGCCAGCGAGGCCTGGGTCACTGCCTCTGTGTTCACTGGCAGGGAGTTCTACCCCTACCTAGGAGGCACCATTGGCTTTGGCATCAGGCAGGGTCACATCCAGGGGCTTAGAAGCTACTTGGAGACAGTAGACCCTCAGACGTACCCCTCTAATCCCCTGGTCCAAGAGCTCTGGGGTGCTCTGTACGGCTGCTCTCCTTCTCACTCAATCTACTCCCCACTGCCCCCCTGCTCGGGGCAAGAGTCCCTTTTGGCGCAGCACTCGGGTTACATGAATACGTCGAGCCCCAGAGTCGCCTACAACGTCTATAAGGCCGTGTATGCCATTGCCCATTCCCTGAACAACCTTCTCGGCTGTCAGGAACACAGCGGGCCCTTCCACAACAAGTCATGTGCTCAGAGAAACAACATACAACCCTGGCAGGTACAACGTCAAAACTGCTTATTTACTACTCGTTTTGTTTCACTCAAATAAAAAATGCTCATGTTGTCTGTTTGTTCCCAAAGCTCCAGCACTATCTCCAGGAGGTAGCGTTTAACATCGGCGGGGAGGAGGTGAACTTTGACCTAAAGGGAGACTCAATACCTTACTACGACATAATCAACTGGCAGAGAGGCCCTGGGGGAAATATTGAATTTGTCAACATTGGGTTGTTTGATGGAACAAAGGCTGCCGGGATGGAGCTTGTGATCGAGGAGGAGAAGATAGTTTGGGCAGGCCACCAGAGCGAGGCAAGCGGCTCACACTGTGTATTTACCCACATCAGATGCCAACTGTTGAAGATATGTAGGTTGAGGTGGAGGTAAGTGAGTATGCTCTAGATTTGACCTGGATGGACAGCAACATCCAGTCAGTAATCTGGAATTATCATGTTACTTATTGTATAATCCAGGGTTAGAGCAGATAGAATGCTGTCTTCCATCATCAAAACCCACTTTATATAAGTACAAGCTTGTTCTGAAAATGCTTCTACAACACAGGCTTCGTGTCCATTATGCTTAGCTTCAACTTTGAGCATTATGGTAGGGCACAGGATATTAGACTCTGCCCTTTTGTCTCTAGGTGCTGGTGTCTATATGCAGTGCCAGCTGCCATCCAGGATCTCGGAAGGCTGTCCGTCGTGGTGAGCCTGTGTGCTGCTTTGACTGTGTACCATGTGACACTGGGAAAATTAGCAATCAGACAGGTGAAACCTTTAGATTTAATTGGGCAGTCTTACTTGTAATAAGCAGTCTTCTGTTACATGATGATTACTGTCAAAATGAAATGATATATATATAAATATATAATTATTATCCCCTAGACGCCATAGACTGCACGGTTTGTCCTGAGGATTTCTGGTCCAACACAGATAGAACGTTATGCATCCCAAAGAAAGTGGAGTTTCTGACCTACGACTCCTTGGGCATAGCCCTGACAGTGATCGCCGTGGTGGGTGCCTGCATCACAATAGCTGTCCTAACAGTGTTCCTCCACAACAGGAACACAGCCATCGTCCGTGTCAACAACTCTGAGCTTAGCTTCTTCATCCTTCTGTCCCTAACGCTGTGCTTTCTGTGCGCACTGGTGTTCATTGGCGAGCCCACACCTTGGTCCTGCATGCTGCGTCACACGGCCTTCAGCATCACCTTCTCCCTGTGCATCTCCTGCATCCTGGGCAAGACTCTAGTGGTGCTGGCCGCCTTCACCGCCACCAGGCCCGGGAACAACCTCATGAGGTGGCTAGGCCCCATGCAGCAGAGGGCCATCATCTCAACGTGCACTCTGGTCCAGGTGATCATCTGTGCAGCATGGCTTATCGACGCACCACCCTTCCCATCCAGGAACACACTATATGAGCATTCCAAGATAGTTCTAGAATGCAGTGTGGGGTCCAGCCTGGCCTTTTGGTGTGTTCTGGGGTACATCGGTCTCCTGGCCTGCATGTGTTTCATACTGGCCTTTCTGGCTCGCAAGTTACCCGGGAACTTTAACGAGGCCAAGTACATCACCTTCAGCATGCTGATCTTCTGTGCTGTTTGGCTGGGCTTCATCCCGGCCTACATCAGCTCTCCAGGAAAGTATGCCGATGCTGTGGAGACCTTTGCTATTCTGGCCTCCAGTTTCGGCCTGCTGTTCTGTTTGTTTGCTCCAAAGTGTTTCATTATTGTATTGCAGCCAGAAAAGAATACCAAGCAACACCTGATGGGGAAGAAGTGACATGCAATTGGTTTACTTTTGTAGAATTTAACAAGGTTGGTATATTAAGGATTTTAAAGGGGTCTTTTTCTGTCCACGACCAGAGGGACAAGGTGTGACAATTATAGAAAGAGTGCAATGACTTAGTCCAGTTTAGTTTGTAATTAATCGATTATAGAGATAATATACAGGCATCTTGTAGGATTTAGACAAATACAGACATTTTATGATCTTTTCATTTCAACATTTTTTATCGAAAAATTGTTCTGACACCTTAACTTTTGATAGGTGCAAGTATCCTTCCTGAAACATCTTCAAGCACGTTACATTGAGATGAGTCACATTGATAGAATGGGTTCTTTAATCTCGGCAGAATAAAGCATTGTGGTACTAAACATTTCGTGTTGTTACATTCTCTACATAATAATGAAATACATATGTAAATGCTATAAAATTAAATAAATACAGGATATTTTTGCATGTCGCTATGTATTACATTGCAAAGACTTATTTGATGAAAAATGTTTGGTTACTGAAATACTTTCACTGTACAGTTTGTGCAGATTAGCAATGAACAAAAGCAACAGCAGCTTTCAAAGAAACTGCTATATGCCATGCAAACAAGATACAATTCTTATGTACCGATATTGCTACCCCTTTCATCATGATTGCTAGCACGATTGCTACCACATGATTGCTACCACATGATTGCTATCAATTCACGATAATTGAGTTGATATTGCAGTAAGTGAAAAACAATTTGTGAATTATCAGGCTTGTTTTATCTAGGAGATTTAATCATTCGCTTCTTGACATTGTTCTCAGGGCGCACTAAAATGATAAAACATTTAGGCACAAATATACACAACAGCAACCCAAAACTGGAGGCCAAGATGGCAAATATCTCCACGGCCACAGTGAATTTCCCCGGGGAGCTGACGTGAGCCGGGATGAACGAGAGCCACACAGCGCAGAAAATGATCATGCTGAAGGTGATGAGTTTGGCCTCGTTGAAGGTGTCGGGCAGCTTGCGTCCCAGGAAGGCGAGGAGGAGGCAAAGGGCTGCCAGCAGGCCGATGTAGCCCTGGACCAGGTAGAACCCAGCGGGCCACGGTTCCCTGCACTCCACCACAATCTGGTCGCAAGAAATAAGAATGTTAGCCCTCCTGTTATTTTCAGGGAACAGATAATTTCTGAAAACGGTAGACTTTTAATTTTGGGACACCTTTGAGGCACTGAAGCTAATATTCAATGCTATTTTTTCATTGCTTTTATGTTTGACTAAATAGTATTAGTAGTATTAAACTATTATTGATAATATATTCATTATTAACCTTCCCAGTTGAGGCTTGGTACATTGGATTCCTGAATGGGAATGGGGGTGCTGCTGAGAGCCAACCAGCACACAGACAAACCTGAGTGGAGATCAAGCAAATACAATGAAATTCCACTGTCTGAACGTGAGTAAAGATGAGCTGTGCTTGAAATCCTAACGGCCCACGGCCTACCTGAGGGGCAGTAGTGCACAAGATGAGGGTCCTTTGTTGGGAGGGGCCAAAGAGCTTCATAGTTCCGGAACCTGGCCCAGTGGACCGAAAGGCCAGCAGAACCACAATAGTCTTGACCAAAAGGCAGGAGAGACATAAAACAAAACTGACACCGAAAGCGGCCTGGCGCAGTCTACACGTCCATGTGGAAGGCTTGCCGATGAAGGCCAGGGAGCAGAGGAAACACAGCTTTAATGACACCAGCAACAGAAAGCTGATCTCAGAGTTGTTGGCCCTGACGATGGGCGTGGCACGGAAGTGATGGAAGACGGTAGTGATGACGGTTGTCATGACGACCCCCAGCAGGGTGAGGATGATCAGGATGATGCCCATGGTGTCGTAAACGGACAGGAAGTCGTCCACTCCGGCCACACACTCCACCTTCCTCTTGTCGGACCAGTAGTACTCTGGACATTTTCTACACTCTGTAGAATCTGTGTGTGGAAAACAAGTACTGACGCTGAATTATCTTTAAGAAGTAAACACAACCAGTGGAATAACTAGTATATGAGTTTGTTCACAAACTAAAAATAAAATACAGGACATTTGTGTACCAGTTTGGTTGCTTATCTCTCCTTCTGCGCATGGTAAGCAGTCAAAGCAGCACTGAGGTTCTCCTGGGCGTCTGGCTTGCCTGCTTCCAGACGGACAGGGATCACTGCAAAGAGACACAGGAACCTAAAAACAAAGAAAACATAGCTTCGTTGTTTGTATAGATATTTTTTTAATGAAACAGTTTAGCTCATGGGAACAATGGGGTCCATAACCGACCTCTGATAGGCCTCCTGTCCATACAATGTTACTCTGATTCAGCTGCAGCTGCTGATCCATTGGGACCGAACCATCGTAGCTTCCCACCTTAACAAATCTTAATTACATAGGAAAACATGTTTACAGATCAAAATAGACCAAATGGTAAAATATTTTGTTCATAGCCATGAAGAGATGATGAATCATCTTTTCAATATCTTTCCAATATTGAATGTATATTTTTGTTAATTCATTCCATGATTAAGTTTCAATTTCCAATGAAATAATTTTGGTTACCTAATATTTCCCTTGCTATCCTTCTGCCGGTTGATAATGTCATATAGTGGCACAGGCTCTCCATTGTCATCAAAATTAACTTTTTCACCAAACTGGTTGGTGAAATTAACCATCTTTAGGTAGCTCAATAGCTGCATTATATAACAAAAACAGGATATAGTCATCAATAAGTAAAATAGCCCCTATAAATGAGAGATTTGTGACTTTAATGCCAATATATACATGCATATTCCTGTTTCCTGCACCTCTTTTTGTTTTGATGTATTTCGCTTACACCCAGCTCCAGCCGTGCGGTCTCCAACAGAACCACATTCCAGTAAATCGTGCAGTGCATGGGCGATAGCATACACAGCCTTATAAACGTTATAGGATATTCTGACTTTGGCCAGCTCTGTGTAACTGTTGTGCACATTGCTGAGATCCTCTGAGCCGGTGCACACAGGCCTCTCAGGTGCACGTGTGGTGTTTTCGTGGGCTGACTTCAACGCCCTCTTTTCGACCACATACGTTTTAAGAGTTGAGTAGCGAGACTTGGTGTTCAGCTTTGTCCGATGTTGATCAAACTGCTTGATTATTCTTTCAATGTCGTTGGCATTTGCACTAGAAGGATCTGCCGTAAACTCCAACCTACAGTCGAACACTTCCTCCCATAGCATGTTGTGAAACTCATAGCCAGGCTCTGCCTTAGGCCGCACCTTTAACAAAAACTCTCTCAGACCAGGTATGTAAACTCCTGGGAAGGAGAAACCCAGTGTGCCTTGCAGGAGGAGGTGGAACTGGGGTGCAGTTAGCACATTAGCGGTAACCCAGGATTCACTAGCTACCCATTGGATTCCAGTCACGTTCCTAGCCACAAGCTAGTTGAAAAGGAAATACATCCAATATGTAGAATATGGCAGAATGTGTTCCTCGGGTCAATACGCCTTTATATTTTCTGAGGGCATAGACAGGTCAACTCACCTCTGAAAACAGCTCTTGCAGCTGCACCTCCGAAGCAAAGACCACCACCACTTTAGCGTTTGAGCTCTGGAGGGTGTCGGCCATGGCTCCAATCTCACCCAAGGTAGGGGATTGTGGGATAGTTAGATGGTATGC
>JAOPUA010000055.1:9292712-9302998 GCA_027122455.1 Trisopterus luscus
TTTGAGCTCTGGAGGGTGTCGGCCATGGCTCCAATCTCACCCAAGGTAGGGGATTGTGGGATAGTTAGATGGTATGCCAGGCAGCCTCCCAGTTGTCTAAACTGATGAGAGAACGCTTGGATTCCATAACGACTGTAGTCATCCTTAAAAGATAGAGACACACAGGTGGGGTGAGCATGAGTTGGGTATGTTGAGTTAATAGTTGTACTAGATTTAATGATTCATCTTACCAGGGTCCCTACAGTGCCCACCCAGTCCCATCCAAAGAATTTGACCAGCTCAACCAGACCCCTGACTTGAAACAGATCACTGGGCACTGTGCGCAAGAATGATGGGAAGGTATGCTTGTCAGTGAGACAGGCACAGGTGGCAAAATAACTAACCTGGAGGCATGTCAAAAATATAAATGTTATGTTTGCGAATGTGTGCAAACACTTTTTATTATGGGAATTTTGATTCACTGCGTGAGGTTATAATCACCAGAGGGATGCTGAAGGGGCCCAGAATGTGTGCTATAGCACCAGTAGGGGATGAAGAGGCAAGGCCAACCACAGCCGTGATTGGAGATCCAGTAAGACACATTCCTGAATCTGTGGTGCTTTCTGTTATTGTTAAATTCCCCCTCATAGAATTTCTGTCCACGTCAGGGAAGTCAGGGTTTTCCCATTCTTTATTACCTTCATTTGCTATCGTCATCGCCATCCTTTGCATGTTCTTCGTTTTCTCTTCTAAATCATTCCTATCTCTCCTATCTTCACCCAATGCATTGTGTCCTTTTATGCTGTGAGTGAGTAAAGACAAAAGAGCTCTGAGGCTCGTGTGGATGTGATCACAGCTGTCCATGATGTGGTAGCCAAGCCTAACACCAGGGAGCAGAGCTGGGTTACGGTTAATTTCCTCCACTGCAAAGATCATTGTCATCATCCACCGGAAGGCTCTGTCGTCAAAACTGAAAAAGCAGCACAACCAAAACAACAGGAATAAGAAAACACTAAGATAGTGATCAACAATAAACTCATCAACACCTATTTGCAAGCTGTAAAACATAGAGAACCAAATGTATAGTCTTCAATAATGCAAACTAGTAACAATTTTTGCATTCAAATTCGTTCATATTAGCTTCAAGGTAAAACAAAAAAAGTAAATACATATATTTTGCATTACCAGTCTGCTTACCCATTGCAAGGTCGGGTCTGGGGTTTGCTATTGTAGGTGTCATGGGAGTTTGAGACAAGGTAATGCACAGGGAACAACCCACCAATGATCACATCTCCCTCTGAGCGAAGGGCCACCAGCTCACTGTTTCCCAGTATCACACATTCAGACAAGAGAGATACACCAACATCTCTTACTCCCTCTGTCCTCAGGTCAGATAGTGGACCCATCACATGTCCCTCCTCCTCCAGAGCTCTTGTGCTGAAACTCAGCTCGGACCCACCTGTTTCAAACAGGTGAGAGATCATCAAAATGTGGAGACTTGGCAGGAGCCAGATAGGTTGCCAGAGGAGAACCACCAGCGGTGGATGCACCGGCCAAACTAGTTCCATAATTTTGTATAGTATATTATATAGTTGATGACAACTAACAAAATAAAAAAATGAATTATAAAAATGTACAAAATCAACCCAAAAATATTAAAAAGTCTCAAAACATCTAAATTAAGCAATTGTTAAGTTGGATGTGATGAATTTGACATTTTAAGAATTAAGGTGTACAAGTATAAACAGTTAATTTGTGGTTTCTGTAAGTGAGAAGAGAGGAAGATACTAAAAACCTATGCTTGTAAAAGAGGGGTGACCTGGCATATATAAAACTGACCAACCTTCTATAATCCGCTGAGGCTTATCTGGACCAATCAGAATGAAGATAAAAACTGAAGATGATGTAGAAGAACGCCAAATATGGACAAATATGCCGGTGACTGGTTCAAATTCTACTGCAGTTATGATTATAAATGTTCTGTTGTCGTTTTAATAAAAACGATAGAAAGGCAACTAAAATTAGGCCCATTGCAAAACTGGTTACACGTTGTACTACTATGCTTTAGTCTGGTGGACTGAACACTACACTGCACATGAGAAATCAGCAGATCCAACAACAATACAAACAATCACCTTTTATTATTATTTTTTTCTTAAACAAAAAAATCGAAACAACCAAAAAACTCATATACATACATCACAAGATAACAAACTCACAGGACATTACAAAACAATACACAGTACAACAGGGGGGTGGGGTGAAGATCCATAATATAAAATAAATTCTTGCCCAGTTTCTCGAATACAGACTTATAAAGATCCAGGGTCCTTCATCCCCATGAGATGAAGTTCATTGAGGACTGATGTTGCCCGTTCCATTGACAGGAGATCCATAAAGTCCTTGGGTCTATTTTCCAATTCATCATAATAATTAGTTTAACTGACAAAAAGGTTATGAAACTTTATAGGTTATAAACTATGATGCATTGAGTGCTAGTGGACTCAATATTTTCTACTCTACCGTCTAAAAGGCAATTTAGTGGGCAGAGTTGTATTTTCATTTTTAGAATAGAAGACAAGTTTGTGAAAAATTGAATATATCTTTCACATTTGGATAAGATTGTTGTGTTTTTGGTAACAGTATCCCACTGTGCATTACTCAGGGGTATGTCCTGCTCCCATTTGTGTTGGATAGAGGATAGGCTGTCAAAGGATGCAGCGGTCAACAACTCGTATAACATTGACACTGTTCTCCCTGATGCAATCTCCCTCGTTTTCTTTGTCCAAATCTACTATGGGCTCTTTTGAAATAAGTAACCCCAAAATGTATTTAATTGTAAATAAACAACCACCTTTTAATATAAAGTGATACACTATGATAATACGGCTTCAACTATGCCAGGAATGTAAACAATAGCACTTTGGTCCTTGTGATAAAACATTTTACTAGTACAAGTAGGCCTACTCACAGTAATGTTGTCCAGATAATATGTAATGAACGATGCACATTGTTTTCAAACTTTGACTAGTGATATTGGTAACAGATGTTTTAGGGAAGCCAAGATATGTTATGATGTTTGATCACCAAGACTGGTATTACCCTAAAGGGATATTACCTTCACCTTGTGGTCATAGTACAGCTTACCCAGCATGATCAATTCAGACAGAAGCCATGTCTGACTGCAAACACTGCATTCTTGGCACAGAATTTACCAGATAACTCCAATGGGGCCAAGTTCATCACCTTCCCCATGCTGGTCTTCTGTGCTGATAGCTTTCATTCCAGTTCATGTCAAATCCCCTGGGGAATATGTAGATGGTGAAGAGATATTGGCAATTCCAGCATCTAATCTGTTTGATTGGCCTTTTAGGGGCTGAATTTGGACCAAATTGAAATAGAATTCTGCTTAGAGATTTGGACCATGTTACATTTGTTAGTTTTTTGAAGCTCATTTTGACAGAGAATAACAAATTGTCTGCTGTCATAGATTTGGAAAATTTGTCTCTTATGCACCTGGTGCAAAACAGCTGTTCAAATGGTGGTGCTTTAATGAAAAGACACAAATACACTTGGACGAATTTTACATTTTATACACTGAAAATAAGATTGTATGTCGTAGTGTACAAATGTAAAAATGTGTGTACAAAGTGTACACACAAAAAACAACAAACTCAAATATAGCATCATTTATGTACTTCAATCAAAATCAGAATATAATAGTAATAGAAAAGTATTGTTTTGATATATCTGTCGAAAGCAGTGCGTGATATAGTGAGTCAGTGTATGGTGTACCCAAATATGATATGGCAGTACCCAAATAATGACGGAGGGGGCCCCTGGTACAAGAACCAGGTGGGGTCCGCTACCGGCCCTAAAACTCTTCCAACAGCACCATCTAGTCTCACATCAAAGGACGGACCAGCTTCCTGAGAAACCAGTAGTGCTAGGCAGAAAGCCCTGGTAAATATTATTACAACACATTCAATTGTACTTGTATAATATTATTTTATCAGTTAAATGTTGTTTAATGCCAATGTGTCAAAAACCTACACTATTATAATAATATTATATATTATATATAATAATAATCTATACTTTGTATGATTCGGAAGGTTATGTTGACTGCTACTTTTTTTTTTATTTTGATGATTAATGCATTTCATGTTTTGCCCATTAAATGTTTCTTGGTGTTCTTTTCTGGCCTGAACAAAATTATAAAACATTTTGGAACAAATATACAGATAATCAATCCAAAACTAGAGGCCAATATAGCAAAGACCTCAACAGCTACAGTGAACTTCCCAGGGGAACTGATATAAGCTGGGATAAAAGTGATCCAAACAGCACAGAATATAAGCATACTAAATGTGATTAGCTTAGCTTCATTAAAATTGTCAGGTAGTTTTCGGGCTAAAACAGCTAAAACAAAACAAAAAACAGCAAGGAGCCCGATGTACCCAAGCACAGCCCAGAAACCTAATGCTGAGCCTAATGCACATTCTAGAATGATTTTCTCCTTGTAGGTGGTCAGGTTTCTAATAGAGAAAGGAGGCTTCAGAACCAACCAAATAATGCATATCAAAACTTGAACAAATGTAAAAGACACGACAGTCATTCTTTGCTGTGTAGGGCCAAACCATTTTGCTACATTGCTACCTGGTTGTGTAGCTTTAAACGCCATTAACACCACTATAGTCTTGCCCAGAACACAAGCAATACAGAGGACAAAGGTGATACCAAAAGCTGTGTGGCGAAGCATACAGGACCAGTCTGAAGGTGGACCAATGAAAGTCAGAGAACACAGGAAACACAGAGTCAAGGAAAAGAGCAGCAGGAAGCTCAGCTCAGAGTTGTTAGCTCTAACTACTGGAGTATATCTGTGGTGGAAGAACACTATGGCTGTAACGATGGTCAAACAGGCTCCTGCTATAGAGAATGCTGCCAAAATAATTCCCCACACCTCATGAAAGGAAAGGAACTCAACAAGCTTGGGACGACAGAAGTTCTTCTCTGAATTGGGCCAGAACTCCTTTGGACATGGGGAACAGTCAGATGAATCTGGAGATTTTAATTAGGACAAGTTTGTATTATTCTTAGAATATTTTGTTATTCATCATTTCATTCAGAATGAGGATTGAAGATTGGACGTACCGGTAGTATTGCTTATCTCTCCTTCAGCACATGGCACACAGTCATAGCAGCAAACCGGCTTTCCCTTCTGGAGAACCTTGCGTGTTCCCGGTGGACAGCTGTCACTGCATACGGACACAGGCACCTGATGCATACATAGAAAAACAGCTTTACATACAGTTTGGAAGCAGTTTTATTGAAGGAATCAAAGAATATGTTGTCCTCCCTGCCTGTATGCCACCATCTGCCCAACTGATTTCTCTTTTGATATTGAACTTCTGGCCAGGAGAAAGGGACTCATCATAATGTCCCACTGTTACAAACTCCAGACCACCGTTCTCTTTTCTCTTCCAGTTAATCAGTTCATAAAAGGCCACAGGGTCACCATTGGCATCAAATGAAACGTGGTAACCATTACGAGAGAAATTCACCCTTTTCAGCTGATCAAGGACCTGTATATAAGAAATATTAGTGAAAACACAACAATTGTATGATTAAGATATTGACTGTAAATAAAAAGCTGGCACCCTCTTCAAGGGTTTGCTTAAAGAATATGAATTATTGTTATTAACCTCCACTGGCTCTATTTTCATGAATTGGTCACATTGTATTTTGGAGTTTATCTTCTTACACACAATATTGTGTATAGCGTGTGCTATTGCATAAACAGCTTTGTACACCATGTTGGTGATTCTGAGCTGAGAGGTGTCAGTGAATGGGTTCTGGAGCTTCTGTATATCTTCAGTTCCATTACACACTCTGTCTGCTGAGCCAGCGGCTACAAAAAGAGAAACAGGAGTATATGTTGTGGCATAAACATAAAAAAAAGTATTTCAAAAGCTATTAAAGGCAATAATCAAGTAAACTTCTTCCCAAAATAATTTGTTATCATTTTGTTCAATGATGTTATTTTTCATTCTAATAATGAACAATAACAGTTACAAATAATTTAGAATTATAATAATTATTATAATATAAGTAGCAGGACAGTATTTCAACACATATCATATAATATAATAATATATTTAATAACCTAAAAATATAGTGAATTATAATAATATAATTACAATTATTATTAACATGTTAAATTTTATAACTAACTATTTAACTATTTCCAAGATTTCTCACGTTCTTTTAGCAGACAGTTGAATGCACCCTCCCAGAACTCCGAAAGCATGTGTGAAGCAGCCACCTTAGCAGGAGAAAGATCTAGAAGGAATTCTCTAAAACCTGGTATGATAGATTGTGGAATAGCAAATCCAATCGCTCCTGCACACAAGCGAAATCTCAGAACCTCTGGATCGGTTACCCATGCCTCACTGCCTATCCATTGGCGAGGAGGAGCGGGATGTGGGGTCAGCTCCTCTAGCAGAACCCGCAAGTCTCCTGGGGATGTAAATGCCACGATAACCGTGGCTGTGGACCTGTAGAGATTTCCATACATAAATTAGGCATATACAAAAAATAAACATTTTGTAATTAATTAATTGTAAATATATATATTATGAAATATGTTTTTTTATAATACTATGGATGAAATTAAGGTTTTATAAACATGATGCCTTTTAAGTTATCTTGGTTTGCATATTGACATTAGTTTATATTATATATTATAACTGAACACAATCAGAATAATTAATGCATGAACCTGCGAATCACTTCAGCCACCTGTTGAATCTTGCTCTGTGGATCATTTCTATTGAATGATTCAGAGTATTCCACACATATACCCTCTTTCTGTGCTGCTCGTAAAAAGGACGCCATCCCGTTGTTACCATAGTCTGATCTAGACCGGACAGCGCCAATCCAAGTCCAACCAAAATGTTTCACAAGTTTGGCAAGAGCAAGAGCCTGGAACTGGTCACTGGGGATGGTTCTAAAAAAGGTTGGGTATTGTGTTTTGTCAGACAAACATGCACAGGTAGCGAAGTGACTAACCTAAGGAAAGAAATTAACATTATAACGCATTTTGACAAAAGAGAGGCACAAGAAGAAAATTATGCAGAATAACAAGAAAATACTTGTGGAATGTCAAAGGGTCCAAGGATTCGTGATATGCTGATGGATTGTGTTGAACCAGAATCACCAATAACTGCCAAAACCCTTCCCGATTGCGAACACACTTTACTGTTTTTATACATAGACAGAGGGTCATTTGTAAACTGGAATGCCACCTGCACAGCCATGGGTGGTGAGGAGCAAGAATCATGGATTTTATAACCAAGTGCGACCCCCGGCAGAAGGTCTGAGCTGTTATTGATCTCATCGATGGCAAAGGCCATTGCACGCGAGAAGCGCAGTTCCCGGGTATCCATGCTGTAAAGAAATAAAACATTTTAAAGATAAATAAAGATACATAAAACACACTTTCACATGGTTATATTAAATTGGCTTAAAGTTCAAATAGAGCAAGTTCTTCCTATTCTTCTTCTCAGACCAACTCACCTTCCTGTGCATTTGAGAGGCTCTGGAAGGCTGCTGTAGTTTTTCTTCATTGTTTTCATGTAGTAATGCATGGGAAAAACACCCCCAATAATGTAATCCCCTTTCTGTGTAAATGCAAGTAGCTGAGGGGTACCATGAAGCCAACAATCAACAGAATCCGTAGCATTAGCAGTAGCCTCTGTTCTCATTATTAGACCACCCACAGATATATACAAAGAAAGTGCAAAACATAATGAAAATAAACCTAAAGTCAAGCTTGATGTTAGAAAAACTGCAACCAAGCCACCCATCCTTAAAGTGAACATGCTAGTGCTCACTGGGCGTTACAACTAGACTATATAAATGATCCGATAGGTGCTGCCCTCTTTTTGAAATACGTCAGATTCTGCACACAGGAGTAATCCCAACTGCTACCACTAGATTTGATCATTCAAAAGCCAGAATTAACCATAGGTGGCGGTATAATATGCATTTGAAGTTCAACATTCTCTATAGGCTGCTATTTCCACAAGGAAAATGCAATATGCGTGAAACTTTGTATCCATTCACCATTCCTCATGATGACCCACTTTCAAGGTGCAACCCATTTGGTTAGACCATTTAGAGGTAATGCAATGGCCACAACTCGACCAAACTCCCAAACACAAACTGATTAATTAAAATAAAAATATGTATGATTATGTCAATATTTTCCTTCCAGTAAACACGTTTTAAAGGCATACCAATGCCCTTTTACAGTACCTACAAAGTTCAATATATCCTCCACGTATGGAATACTGCCCCTTCTCAAAATCAATTCTGACCCGCCCTTGTTAATGGCTATGTCCATGTAGCTCAATGATGAGCTAAGGCTAAGGAGGTTGTGGGTTAAAGTCTGCCTATATCTAAAATGTGGCAAGTATATAATGGAATATATATGGAAGTATATAATGCCGAAGTATTGTCCTTTAGGGATATTACCTCCACCTTGTGGACAGAATACAGTTTACCAACCATGATCAATTCAGACTGAGGCCATGACTGCAAACACTGCTTCTATTTCATTTCTACTGACCACCAGAGGCAGTGCTTTCAGCACTTGGATGTCCATCACATGCACATGCAGGTCGAGTGTTTATATCAACAAAGTCACCTGCGACAGGTACTTAAGGTACGCTCACCCCGGAAGTGACAATCTTCTTGTGTGGAAGCAGGTTGTTTGGAGTGTAAATATATTGTATCGTGGACAAATGCTGGAGTCGTTTCAAACCAAACAGTTGGGGCTGCGTTTTAGTATTAGACTGCGATTTGTCTACGTGACTTTCTATCATGAATGGTACAAGTAGTACACTTTCCTTTATTACCGCCGTTACGAGTGGGCTCGCTCTGCTGCGCAACTAGGCTAGCGCTAGCTGTTATCTGTAATTGTTTGGGCGCTTTTGCATTCTAGCAATCCAAGTCATACTTTCAAAGCATTTTCTTTTTGATGAAACACTTTCGTGGTCCCTCGAGCATATTTAGTTTGAGGATTGATCTTGGGTTTTCCGATGACATTTTCCCTACAAGTGAGAATTCAAGCAAATTCAGCTTTTGCTTTGAAGTGCTAATTTGACATTTATAATATTATTTTTGTTTCGCGTTTTTAAACGCTCTCTGCTAGAAAAAAGCTTTTCCTGGCTAGTGAGCTGGTTTTCAGTTGGTAGTATTCTTATGAACTAGGCAGCACGCTCAGCGGGTGTTCACTCCTTATTTTGCGCATATCTATTTTGCCTAATTGGCTTGATAGCATGTTTATGAGGTGTGTGGACTGTCGGGCCCCTCTGGAGCCGGAGGATGGCTACGATAAGTGTCCACGCTGTCTGGGCAAGGAACACTTTAGGCCGGGTTTGACAGAACAGGCTTGCATGAACTGAGCGTAGCTGCACGGGCTGCTAGGATAGCCCAACTAGAGAGGTGTGAAAAGAGCCACTTAGGATCCCCAAAAGTGCGGAACACAGGGCAGACACAAGGGAGGTCCCTGCTAAGAGGAGGCCTTAACTCCTAAGGCCAGATCCTTTAAACCAAAACGTAGACACTCTGGCTTCAGAGTTTGCTTAGATTAAGGGGATGCTCCTTAATCTATAGCGACTGGGAGCACCGCCTGCTGGCAATTACGCAGCAGCCGCGTCACGACCTTCATCAGGGCAGCCCCCTGTGCTGTCCCCAGCTGAGGATGCCGGAGAGGAGAATGTGCTCTCTATCAAGGCCTTGTAGAGCCTAGCCACAGCTGATGAGTTGGCGGAGAATCAGGGTCTGCAGAGTTGCAGAGTCTTATGACTCTTACACCCAGGATGCTTCTGGACACGGCTCACTATGGCTCAAACATCAGCGGTCTAACCCGCTGTGAAGATGGCACTGGCATGCCTGGGCTTAGATGCGGCACCAGCGCAGGGGGGTATTCAGAGTGCCTTTTTCAAGCAGGCCTGTCTACTGCATATTTTAGTGTGCCTCCATCAGCTCCCTTCATTGAGGAGTTACAGAGATGCTGGGCAGACCCTAGACATTTCTCTCATCTCCCCAGTGACTACTGGGCCCTGGCTAGTATACAGGATGCAGCCAGTCATGGGCTGGACCGCATGCCTTGTATAGAGCCTGCACTTGCCGCCCTTATCCTCTCACCTGAGAAGGCATTAAGGCCAGACTCATGTTTTCCCCGGTCACATTGGTGTCTGAATGACAAGCTCATTGGGAAGAGCTATGACTCTGCAGCA
>JAOPUA010000055.1:9324968-9337144 GCA_027122455.1 Trisopterus luscus
AAAGTACACGTAACACGTTATCTCATGTTTTTCCATGTTTATACCTTTCTATACCTACCTATTGTTATTAGCTAGCTTGCCTGTCTGCATTGCTTGACTGTGATGCTAATGATTTAGCAACTAGCTTACTTGAGAAGCAGTTTGGATGAAAACATTCTGAGCTAGGTGACAAGATGCCTGTCAGCATGCTCCATGATTTGAAACTCCTTTATTTTCATTTTTTCAGCATTGGCAAAAACACCCTGGCTGATATAGTCAAACACTTTGAGGAGAATGGGGCAAGACCACGGTTAAGGAAGAAGTACTCACAGCCACGTCCACCAGCCAAGTTCATCAGCCCTGAACATATCAACAGAGTTTTGGAATTTATAAAAAAAAACTATGCAGAACACAATGCCATCATGCTGCCTGGCCGACATCCTGGGCATAGGGAGAAAAAAAATCAGGCCTTTCTGTGCTGGCCTTTCTGCTTTCTGTGCCGAGGCAAAAGACAATCACATGACCAGTGCCAAAGGTCACAGCACAGAAGAGTCCACAGAAGAGGATGCAAATGTGATATCATAATTGGACTCTCCTTCACATCTTCACAATGCACTGATCATCTGCACTTCTACACAATACTAACTGTCTTCTAGCACTATTGTCTACTTGCACTATTTACTATTTATATCACTACATACTTTAAGACTGAAACTGACTGCTATTCACTGTACTTACTTTCGGCACTGTCAATGTCACAAAGACCTTTTTCTTATGCTGCTATTACCAACTGCATCTTTGCACTACCGTAACCAATCCCACACAAAAACTATGCTGTGTCACTCATAGTCTTTCATATATCTTACAATTCAATTTACTGTTGTGTACTTTTAACCATGTGTATTTAATCCTTACTTTAGTATTAGGAAATGTCTTGACATGTGAAGTAATTTAAAATAAAGCCACTTTGACTTTGACTTTGATTTGATTCCTGTTATAGGCGGGAAAGAATTAAGGGTTGAGCTAAAATGTCTGTATACTGATTTATTCTCTCCTTTATGCTTTACAGTGTTACACAGATGTGGTTGTAGATGTGTAGATGTGGTATATACCTTAGATTATAGCACAAGGGAGTAACATCTTATCCTGTGCATTATTGAATGATATTCAGGGACTTTTTGTAATAAAAAGCATTTCCATTTTAACAAAGTACCTTCTAATTCTGATCAGTCCAGTAAAAGGAAAATAACACATCAACATTAATGACTGCTTTTGATAACCATTGTTCAAACCACTTTCTGCCCTGCCAGACCACTGACAGTCCGTGACAGGGGGTATGGGTTATATAAATGAGATGCAAATGAGCACGATTGTGCTCCCCAGCCAGGAGAGAGGGGTGAAAACTGTGAAAGGCTTTTTCTCCCTTTCAGCTTTTGTGATGTGTTTACATTCAAATGGCCACTTCTTCAAATATTATCAGATTTCTATGTGTTACACATCGTTGGAAAGCTTAGAAACGAAACTTTCAGAATATGTGAATAACTCAAAAAGCCCCAGGGACTACTTGTGCACCTGGTTTCCATGACCTGTCACAATTGTCAATGGACTCACCATCCTCCTGTTTGCAACAGCCAAAAATATTGGCCGGTTTGAAGTACTCTAATTTATCCAGAATTTACTTCACATCGCTGCACTCCCTGGCCCCATTAAACTCCTCAAAGCGGCAGCTTGGACTGCTGAAGATGCATCTATTTAGTCCACTGCCAAACTGTAATCTTCAAATTTAGCCCTGAAGATGTCCCAGTTTTTGCTCCAGTCTCCGCTGAGCTTCATTGAACAGGGAGGGGGAATCGTGTGGTTGAATGCCATCTTGTCAATAAATCTTCGTCAGCCACGGAACTGAAGCTAGCTAGTTTGCCGTTAGTGCTAGCTAGTAATACTGTACTAAACTAGTGAAAAAAACAAAAACAAAATATGCATATGCACTCACGCTGTAATTGTGCTGATACACTGCCCATTAGCTGTCAATTTGTCTCTTTTATTAACAGTTAAGCCACTTCTGGCACCATGTTGCAAGAACGAGGACACAAGAGTGCTGGACTGCTGGTGTACTTGACTATTCATGTTGTAGCAAGCGCAAGTTACGTTGGGTAATACCAACATCTAGTGCTGAACATAAACCACCACTAGGTGGCAGTGCATCTGCCAGACTGGAAGGAGGCAGGAACTCGAAAAGGAAGAAGCGCTTCTCAAAGCCAGGAATGAGAATTTGGATTTGGCAACTGAGATCGCAGCTAATGCTGCTAAGTTGAACATCATCAATAAGTATGAAGACACATACATTGCTCAGCCTCAGTCAATGGATATGATGAATTAATATTTGGAAGACTGGCTGAGAACACTTTTGATGAAGATGCAAGTGATGTATATGCACAAGCTGCCTTATTGGTCAACACAGATTCTGATGCCCCCCTCTTGATGTAGAACTTCGAAAATAACTGGAAAAAAGTGCAAATCCTAATTTACAAGTGCATGTGGAACAGAGTGAGTACTGTACATAGGAAGAAGAATAAATGATTAATGCTGACAAAAGACCTATGCAAGACATAACTCTTCCCATACCACAGCCACAGAAAGACATGACAGCTGGTGCTTATTTGAAGGCTGAACATATCATCAAACCTATACCATGTGACCCAATCAATCCTCAAGACAAGCAGATCTTTTCTAGCCAAGCACATATGGACCTCAACAATCTGGCGAACATCATGCAAAAACAAAACATGATTATGGAAGCTCTAGTGAAACAACAGAGCCTGTTACCACCACTCAGCATACCTGTGTTCAAAGGAGATCCATTGGATTATCAGGGCCTATGAACACGGAATTGAAGACAGAACTGAGAACAGCAAAGACACTCTACTTTCTAGAGCAGTTTACTCTAGAGCAGGATATACAGCAGCCAAAAGGTTGTTAAAAAAACTTTGGAGATGACTACAGGATAGCTACAGCCTATATCGATAAAGCGCTCAGCTGGCCATCTATTTAAGTGGAAGACCCGGAAGCTTTAAGGGGATTTTCTGTGTTTCTCAGTGGTTGTTTAAACGCTATGGATACAATGGAGTACATTGACGAAATGGATCATACCACCATTATGAAGGCCATCTTAGCAAAACTTCCATACAGGATAAAAGAAAAGTGGAGGGCAAAGGCCTGTGACTTGCAAGACCGGGATGGTAGGAGAGCAAAATTTGCTGATTTGGTGCAGTTCATTGATAAACAGTCCAGAATTTTGTCTCATCCCATGTTTGGAAATGTAAAGGACACCTCCATAACAGCCAGAGGAAGCTCAATTCAAGCAATGCCCTGCTCCCTTTTTGAGAGAGAAAAAATAAGTAAGTGGTTTTGCTACAAGTGTTTCTCACCAGTAACAAATGAAACATGCAACGAGTGTGGTCCCTAGTTCATCCTCCAAAGCACCTTTCAAATATTGCTTATTTTGTAATGGTGCTCATAGTCTTGATTCATGTTACCCTATTAACAAGAAATCACACCAAGACAAGTTGGAGTTCCTCAAAAGAAAAGTATGTATGTGTATGAGTATGCTTTGGGTGTCTGGAAACAGGGCATATGAGCAAAGGATCTCAAAAGAGACTTGCATGTAAAGCATGTTCACTCAAGCACCCCACCACTTTGTATATCACCAACAGAGAAGCAAACACCTACAAAGAGAAGACAATCTTTTTGTATGTAATCTCAGTGCTCAGTGCTCTTGTGGAAATAGAAAATCTATGATATTGGGGCTGGCGCATCTGAATCAATCATGCCTGTTGTCCCTGTGAAAAAAAAAAAAAAAAAGGTATGTGATTGAAACGTATGCTTTCCTAGATCCAGGAAGTACTGACACCTTTTGTACGGACACACTCCTCCAACAGCTTCAAATGACTGGAAGGACAACTGACATACTGCTTCATACAATGAACAAACAACAAGTTGTCAAGACATCGGTTGCCTGCGGTCAAGTCAATGGACCTTATGCCATTAAAACCACCATGCGATGGACTGTAAATGGATCTCTAAGGAAGACAAGGGTCACAAAAGTTGAACAACCCATTGTTATGGCCCACTAGATCTCTGTTGTAAGGATGGAAGAGTTTATGCAACAGCAATCAAATACAACTCTCCAGAACGTCAGTATGAGGAACACCTAGAAATGTCACAAGAGGATCACATGTTCAAGGACCACGTCTCCAACTCCGTCAAATTGGTAGATGGGCATTACAGGATTGGATTGCCATTGAGGAATGGAGACACTGAATTCCACAACAATCTCTTAGTTGCTGTACAAAGAGCCTTAAACAGAGAAAGTTCTCAAAGATTCACAAATTCCATGAGGAATACAAGATGTTTATGGCCAACATGTTGAACAAAGGGTTTGCTGTTCCAGTGTCACCTGAGGAAATGGCTTAGGCAAGCCAGATCAAGAGAGTTTGGTGTGTATATACCACACCATGGGGTGTTTCATCCTAAAAAAACTCAAACTGAGGGTAGTATTTGATTGTGGTGCTACTTATGGAGGTGCGAGTCTCAATGCCAAGCTTCTCCAAGGTCCAGACTTAACTAGTAGTCTCATTGGTGTTCTTACAAGATTTTGACAGAAACCTGTCACCTTTTATGGCCAATATTGAAGTAATGTTCAATCAAATGAAAGTGCCGTTGGAAGACGATGACTTCCTTCAGTTTCTATGGTGGCCTGATGGAAAAGGAACTGGAAGAGTACAAGATGGTTGTGCACATATTTGGAGCAACATCCTCACCAAGTTGCGCTAACTTTGCTCTTCAGCAGTGTGCCAGGGACAATGTTGGCAAGTCCAAAATGGAAACCATCACAACAGTGCTCAGAAACTTCTACATGGATGATTGCCTCAAATCAGTAGAGGATGAAGAAGCTCTTACACTTGCTAAGGACCTCAAAAGGTTATGTGCTACAGGAGGCTTTAAGCTCAACAAGTGGGTCAGCAACAGCAGAGCTTTAATACTCTCAATACCAGAGGAGGATCGAGCTAAAGAGATCAAGGATCTGGATTTTTAAGACATTTTGCCTGTTGAAAGAGCACTAGGTGTACAATGGTGCCTTGAGATATACTCATTCAGATTTAAGATCCAGCTCCCAGAAAAACCGCTCACTCAGCATGGGATTCTATCATTAGTGAGTTCTGTTTATGATCCGCTGGGTATGGTGGCCCCTGTCATCCTCCCTGCTAGACAGATCTTGCAGGAGCTCTGCAGGTTGAAACTTGAATGGGACGAGAAGCGTCCTGAAAATCTGGAACAAACGTGGTCGAATTGGATGAGAGACTTAGGCCTTCTATCAAACTACAAGGTTAGAAGATGCCTTAAATCTGATGGTTTTGCACACCCAGTCTCATCGCAGCTTCATCACTTTGCGGATGCTAGTGAAAATGGATATGGAACTGTCTCTTACCTACGAATGATGAACCAGCACCATCAAGTTCACTGTGCCTTCCTCATGGGAAACGGTAGAGTTGTTTCCCTGAAACCTGTGACCTTTCACAGATTGGAGCTTACAGCAGCTGCTGTAGCTGTACGGATGGATCGCATGATGCAAGAGAATGAACTCCCTCAGTCTTTTGGACTGACGGCACATCAGTGCTTAAATACATAAAGAATGACACTTCCAGATTCCACACCTTTGTGGCCAACCGAGTAGCCACCATCAGAGCTGCGTCACAATTGGAGCAATGGAGGTATACAAACAGCAGTCTGAATCCTGCCGATTGTGCTTCCAGAGGTGTCTCAGGAAGCACCCTCCTGAAAACTAAAACTTGGATATCCGGCCCAGAATTCCTCCATCAAGATGAGTCTGACTGGTCCAAAGCTCCTGGTTTGACTTACGGTCGGAGATGCTGAGGTAAAGGTGCTTGCAGTAAATGTCACTGCCATTGAAGGAAACGACACCTTTCAACAGGCTTGTCTTGCGGTATTTCAAGTGGCAACATCTCAAAACGGCTGTGGCCTGGATAATTCACATTTAGGCGGCACGTAGCATGGCAGTTGCAAAGAAAAAAGGACTGCTTGGAAATAAAAAGGACAAATCTAACCCACAATCCCTCCAGGAAGCTGAAGAAGCTATTTTTGTCAGCAAACATGTTTTTCAAAGGAGATGACCGCTTTAAATGTGTCATTGCACCATTATTAGAACTTGGCATTGCTGAATCTGCCCTATCCTGGTTCACATCTTACCTGGCGAATCGCACCTATCACGTGACATGGAATGGCTCCTTGTCCAAACCTTGCTCACTTGACACTGGTGTCCCTCAAGGCTCTGTACTGGGGCCCCTTCTGTCCTCCCTCTCCACCAGATCTCTAGGCTCTGTAATTGCATCACATGGTTTTTCATATCACTGCTATGCCGAAGACACCCAGCTATTCCTCTCTCCTCCTCTGACAAAGCCCTGATTGCAACGCACATATCTGAATATCTGGCAGATGTCAGCACTTGGACATCTGCCCATTACCTGAGGCTTGACCTCAACAAGACTGAGCTCCTCCTAATACCGGGGAAAGATTGCCCACACTTATTGGTGACTAGATCACTGTCGAGAACATCACTGTAACTCCGTCTCCTACTGTCAGAAACCTTGGAGTGGTACTAGACAACCTGTTATGTTGCACTGCAACTTAACAACATAACATCACCGCAGTGGCCCGATCCTGCAGATTTGCACTTTACAACATCCACAGGATACGGCCTTTCTCACAAGGGAAGCAGCTCAGCTTCTAGTCCAAGGCCTGTTCATCTCCTGGACTACTGCAATTCGCTCCTAGCTGTCACTCTGGGGTTAGCCTGGCGATTGTTAGTACTTGCACTTGGTTCTATGAACATCTAAATGTAAATGTAAATTTCATTAATTTTGGTCCATGCGGTCACCGTGCCCCAGTCGCCATGCAGAGGCCGAGCTCCAAGACTCCGGCGGTGCACTCCCGCGGGCATGGGGATTGAATACAATACAGCAGCCATGATGCACAGCTTTTCTTTCTGTATTCAATCGCCGTGCACGCGCAAGTGCACCGCCGGAGTCCGGGAGCTCGGCCGGGAAATGGCCACCGGGGGACTGCGTCAGCGGGGTATGGCCGCCGGGGGACCGCGTCAGCGGGGTACGGCCGCCGGGGGGCCGCGACAGTGGGGTACGGCCGTCGAGGGGCCGTGTCAGCGGGGTATGGCCGCTGGGGGGCCACGACAGCGGTGCACAGCGGATCTCCCGGACTCCGGGGGTGCACTCCCGCAGGCTCACAGTCGCAGCTCTTCTTTCGTGGTCGAGCCGCGGTCGTTGCTTTTCTTCTTCTGTATTCAATCACCGTGCTCGCGGGAGTGCACCGCCGAAGTGCGCGAGCTCGGCCGGGGCACAGCCGCCGGGAGACCGCACCCGGCCGCCGTGGTGCCTCGAGGCGGCTCTTCTTTCTATTTTCAATCGCCATGCCCGAGCCGCGTAAATGTTGAAATAGTGGTAATGTCCGATCCAAACATTTGTTCCCCAACCATTGTTTCTTGGTTAAGAGACGCAATGTTGTATTTTGTTATAGCCACAAATAGCACAGGCACAAACTCAATACTGTCTTCCTGTGGGCCGTCACAAGACAAGGTGGGCGGGGCCATGAATACTGATTCATCAACTGACGTCGGTTGGTGAGGCTTTTCAGATCCGATCATTTGTGCGTCTATTTTCTTTCATTTGCTAATGCAGGCAATCGAGGTAGGAGAAAGTTTTCACGTTCAGCATGCATATGCAACTCTGAGTGACCTATTGTATTTCAAAAGGAAGAGTAATAAACGGTTTCTTGTCGAATGGGACCTTTAAGCAAAAGAAATGTGGTGAAGAGAAGTAGCCATCTTCACAAGCTTGCACCAATTCTACAGTCAGTTGATAAGAGTTGGTGGCAGGTTGAACAGGTCTGCTATGCCATCAGAAGCCAAGCACCCAGTTTTCCTTCCGAAGGACCATCGCATTACACAACTCGTCATCAGACACATTCATGAAGACCTTGGACACAGTGGCAGAAGTCATACACTCTCACATTTGAGGCAAAAGTATTGGATACCTCGAGCTATCTCAGCCATTCCAAAAGTACTCACTAAATGTGTATCCTGCAAGAAGGCCGGCGCCATTAAAGGTGAACAATTCATGGCTGACTTACCACAGGAAAGAGTTACTCCAGGTGATCCCCCATATACTAATGTAGGTGTAGATTTCTTTGGACCGTTTGAGGTAAAACGTGGGAGGGCTACTGTTAAGCGATATGGAGTAGTCTTCACATGTCTGAATATCAGAGCATACACCATTCACATAGAAGTACAAACTCTAAACAATGACTCATGCATCAATGCAATCAGCAGGTTCATTGCAAGGAGAGGCCCAATCCAAGTCATGAGATCAGATAACGGGACCAACCTGGTCAGATCAGAACTTGAACTTCGCGAAGCTGTTCAAAGACTGAGCAACACTCGGATACAAAACACTTTACTGAGTATAAGGCATTTGCTGGTTGTTTAACCCACCTTCTGGATCACACCACTGAGGCATCTGGGAGAGACAAATTAGAACCATCAGACGGATTCTCAGTGCACTCATGCACCAACAAACCCTGGATGAAGAAGGACTCAACACCTTGCTCTGAATCGTAAATAATTGACCTATCACCAAAGCATCAAATGACCCTTTGGATCTGGAACCCCTTACACCAAACTATCTGTTACTACTAAAGACAAAGCCCTTCTTACCTCCAGGAACTTTTAGTCTGGATGACTGCTACAACAGAAGGAGATGGCGTCAAGTTCAATACATGGCACACTTATTCTGGACAAGAAACTTTGTCGAAGGAGACATTGTACTCATTATTGAGGATACAGCCCCAAGAAACTCGTGGATAATGAGACAAGTCATGGAAACCCTACCGGATTCCAGGGGACTATGTTTAATGTACTTATGTGTACTCTTGGAAATTATATAACATGAAAGAAGTTTGGCTCCCTTTGTTTAATTAAGTAATTGTCCTGTATACAGAACAATTAGGGGCCGGAATGTTGAAGCCACATTACATGATTATATGATTTATTGGATATTTTGCATTTCATTATCAATTTTGAATAGTTTGTCGATGATCTAAATGATTTATGAGTGAATAACGACTGGTTGGCGGAAAGGACGGTGCGTAATACAAGCTCCGCTCCGCAATTAATCAAGCGGGGCTTCTAATGTATAACAGCTGTGGCCAGTGGGGGCAACTGAGTTCCCAGGTATGCAGCCGCACTGTTTTAGACTGCAGCAAAGCAAGCAAAAATCAATCTCAAACAATCGTAAGGTAACGCATCGGCCTTTTTCTCCTCTATCCTAATAAAATAATGTTCACATCATCCGTTAATTGAAGAGGAAAAAACAACCTTAAAATCTTAAGAAAGTTGTGGTTATTTGGGAGCGTCTAGCTGCGTATATCCTGGCAACCCTAAAGAAAAGTATTGCACTTTTATGCACCCATTCCGAGTGATCGATGACGATACAAATATTAGGTTTTAAGCTTATGCATGTTTCTGCACGTGAACGACTTCATGCAACAGCGTCCCCTAAGGGTCACACTTATCTAGAATCTAGGATCGCTCTTCCTTGGGTACCCAGATGTAAACTCTGAATTTCATACATTGAATTTTGCAGATGAATATTGCATGTTGGATTTTGGGACGTGGAAAATGTTTAAGATGATTGAATTTCATTCATGAACTTTGCATCTGCATCTTAACGTTGAATATAAAAAAATAACGGCGACAATTATTTGTTGAAAATTGAATTGAGTTACATTCAGTGGCAAGACATTCTGATACATTTTTTCAATGCATAAATATTCAGTGTTAAATTTCAATGGCTTTTTATTTTCAAAATCCGTTGAGATAGATTTACTTCCTTAGAAAACTGAAGGAATTAAAGTTGAATTATTCCTATCTATTTTTTCTAAGTAGAAAAGGTGAAAGTAAAAGAATGATAGACACGTAAACAAGGGGTTGATGTAGCTCAGAAGCACATATAGACATAGCACAGGGCTCACCTAATCCACTAGATGTCATGGTAACTGGCAAGTGGGCCTCCTGCACTAACTCTAGAAATAGCCCTCAGATCTGAGATGTGACCAAGGAGGAGATGCTGTGGGGGTGGGAGACACCTGCCGCAGAACACATGTCTAATAATACCTTTGTCACCATGAAGATGTGGTGGACGCCACAGGAAAACTACTTTATTAACAAGTGTGTGATGGTTACCTCTAGCGGGCGAATAGACTAATTGATGGTGTGAATCTGTAGCTGTGTGTGAGAAAGCTGTTGCTAGCAAAGGTCTTTGGATGCTTGTTAAAATGCAAAGGTATTAAGTATACACAACGCGCCACATGTGAGACTTAATCTCTGGATGGAAATGTGTGTCAGAGGGATGACTTTAGATATGTCTTGTAGTTACCTAACCTAAGAGCTACGTAACTGGGACATTGTGAAAAGGCGAAAAGTATTTTCTCCACATTTGTTTCTAAAGGCCCTCAGGGTCCAACCTCCTATCTTGCACCCAGCGCAATTGACTTTCTACACTGACGCATGTATTGTTGCTAGTTTGCACCCAGCACAAAGCTGATTTTCCCCCGCAGCAACCAGGCGCCTCTACACCTGCGCCTGGAGAGGCGTGTCGGCGGAAAGCAGAGGTGTGTTCCAGCGCAAATGATACTTTAAAAATTGCGCCAATAAAATTGCGCCACTGACCAAAAAATTCCTGGTCTAAATGCACTAGCGGATAGCGCAGTTGGTGTTGCTATTTTGACGTGCCATGGCAGGTCAGAATTGCAACATAAGCTTACACACACGTAGGCTATACACAGCACAGACAAGCAAACGATTATCCCGATTTAAATATTACGATGTCAAAGATTGTGGATTGATTGTGGATTTTTTTTTCCATAGGGGCTGCATGAATGAACATGAATGAACTGTAGTAGGCTATGCCATGCGTTAAAATAATAATAATAATAATAATAATAATAAATTCGAGGAAAGTATATTCCAGCCTTCCAAAACCAAATCTCGTTTTAGGGTAAATGGTTGGTTAAATTATTTGGGAAAGAACAGCTGATACAGCGGTAAGTTACAGTTAAATCAATGCATCTGCAAACACCGAACAGCAAACACATGTGTTCTTGACACAGACGTGTACAAGCCCATAACTTTCAGGATTGATGAGTATTTGATAGTGAGAAAACATAGTTTTACTGCGAGAAGTGTTTAAAACAATCAATGAATGCGGGTGATGCTTGGTGCGCGTGTGCGCGCCCATCTGTTTAGACACAAGCAAACTAAACACGTAACACATAATACAGTCCATGGAGATGTATATTAACAGGGGGACACATGCATGTTATCAACACAAGTCGATAACGATAATGTATACAATACTGGTAACAAACAATGTTTGTCAATGTATTGCTGCATATCATTAAATAGACCCACAGTTGCGGCCACAGGACCGCGTCCGCATGTTATGTTGTTTTTGCCGCAATTTACATGACAGTGTTTCTGAAGTTGGAGAAGAAAACGCTATTCCATGTGTGAATTAGGCCTATTATTTGGCCATAAACTAAGCCATTTGAATTCCTGCGGCCATGTATCTGTCTCAGCGGAGACTGCAAACGCGCTGTCAAAATACCAACTCATCAAGTCAAATGCGCTGGCTCTTAAAGGAGATGGCAGGTGGAACTCACATTGGTTTATTGCACCTTACACCGTAAACACGCCTACGGGTTTCAGACCAACCCTTTTAGATTTGAGAAAGCTCATTTAGCTCACCGTCATAATAGCAACATCACCAGAGAACCGCCCACAAAGCTACTTCAACTTGGTGCTTCACGTCTGCGTTTGAGACCGTATAACTAGGGCCCTGAGGGTCATTCACACTTATTCACACTTGATGCTTCATATGCGGACATCGGTGTCGCTCAGACATCAGTAGAATCAACGGGGGTTCAGGGGGGCGGGCTTGCAAGGGGCGGGATATGAGGTAGGGTCTATCGATGAATCCCATTACTGCCCTTAACCAAAAGCTCACCACCCCCCCATGTGATTCTCGGTCTGTTTTGCTTTTTGGTTCAACATG
>JAOPUA010000055.1:9345261-9362203 GCA_027122455.1 Trisopterus luscus
CCTGAGGGTATCCAGCCCAAACTGCCGAGCGAAATCCAAATTTCCCGGAAGTTCGGGCAGGGTTCACCCAGCCTAACAGAACAGCTGACGTTAATGGTAAATGGTATTAAACAGAAAGTTGTTATGATGGTACTTACAAGATTGTATCAAACTGCCGTAGCACGTATGATAAATGACATGGTTGATAAATGATTTTAAAACCGTATGAAGGTAACGGAATACACAGACAACCAAGACAAACACACAGGCAACATTTGCACTCAGACTCCTGTCAGGGGTAGCGTATCGCTACCGTGACGGTAGCTATGCGCCCCGTCACAAGGTCACGCAGCTGACAAAGACACCAGAAGTGAGCTATCGCCATTCCTAATCCGATGCAATGAGCTCACAGTTCAGCAAGGATGTCTCATGTGGGGCATTCGGGTTATTGTACCTACGAAGCTCCGGCCCCGTGTGTTGGCCGGAGCTTCGAGAGTTTTGCTCGCAGTTATGTGTGGTTGCCAGGCATTGACGCCCAGGTTGAGCTTCAGTCACAGTCCTGCCACTCCTGCCAGCGAGTACAGAAAGCTCCATGCCTCGCACCTCTCCACCCCTGTATATGGCCTACTAACCCATGGGAAAGAATTCACATTGATTTTGCTGGACTGTTTCACGGTCACATGTTCCTGGTGGCTGTAAATGCTCATTCTAAGTGGCCAGTGGTTCACATCATGGACAGTACAACCTCTAGAAAAACTATTCAGGTACTGAGGGGCCTCTTCAGCCGCCATGGCATTCCGCACGTCCTTGTCAGTGACAACGGTCCTCAGTTCTGTTCAGAGGAGTTTGCTACATTTCTACAAGTCCAATGGAGTGAAGCACATTCGGTCGGTATGGAATAGTAGGGGGTTGCTAACTATAGGGTTGTGTTTGGGTTTTAGGTGTTTGGGTATTGTGTTTGGGTTTACTTGCATGTTGTGTTATATTGTGTTTACCTGTTTTTATCCTAAACATCCAGTCATTGGGCAAGGGATCTAATTATTAAACGTTTACACCTGTTGAGCCCGTAGACAGTATTTATGAACGGGAGTAGCTGTTGGATTGGTTCTTGGAGCAGATCCCGAGCAACGCAGAGGCAAGCAGCAGCGCGTGACAGTTGTAGGAAGGCGGAGAAAGCGGCGAGGACACGTCAGAGAGGACCAGCGCACGATAGAATCATTGTGGACTCTTCTTATTTTAGTCTTGCAAACATTTGTTTTATTTTTTTTATTGTTGTTAGTAAACTGTTTAAGCGTCCCTGTTGTTGTGGCTTCTCCTTGGTTCCGCATTGCTCTCTACCCAATTAGAAAGAGTCCTTTTAAGGTTCTTTATCCCCTTTCTCCCCATACTCCTTACAATTATAGATACAGCTCAAATTAGTTTTAAGTGTTTTTCAGAGAATTTAGGCAACTTTACTATTTTTGAAGCTCAGTTTGACCAACAGATTTGACCAAAGAGATGAAAAAATATATATATACAGTATATATATATATTTTGTTCAAATTTCTTCCAGTATTAGACACACCTGATGCATAGCTGTGTGCTGTTCACCTGTGACTTAAGTGGTTGAAATTGTTGGATGGAGATTTGTACTTAATCAAATTAATTTAGAGTTTGCCAGCAGGCTATTTTCGTGCATAGTACAGTTGTAGAGGCCCCTTTCTTAAAGTGGCCGATTTAGAGCCCTCCTACTGACTTATTGAGCATTAAAGAACAATAAGGAAAGTAAATGAAGGATGGCCAGAAAAGGTTTAACGTTAAACTCAAATAGATTTTTCTCCCAGCATAAAACCAGATGTAAAAGGCAGATGGCTATCTTTGCCAGGCCTCAGAGCCCCTTGGGTGCGACAATTGTACTGGGAAAGTTAGAAAAAATTAGAAAAAAAAATTAGAATTAGAAAATTAAATTAGAATTGAAAAACAAGTATGAATAACTATTATAGAACTGTCACCCTATCGTGTTGGAGAGGTTTGCGTGTCCCTGTGAACCTGAGGGCTGTGTTGTCTGGAGCCTTGTGCTCCTGGTAGTGTCTCCCATGGCAGAGTGGTCTTAGTTGAGGGGCCAGACTAAGAATCGTTCACAAAGACCCCATGACAAAACAAGGAAGAGGAGGAGAGACCCTGTCCGGAGGATGCCCTGGGCCCCCGTCTGGAGCCAGGCCTAGAAGGAGGGATCTTCAGCGAGCACCTGGTGGCCGGGTTTGCCAAGTAGCCCAGCCATGTACAGCCCGAACAAGCAACGTGGCTCCCCCGCCCTCTCCGTCCTGTGGGCCCACGACCTGCAGGAAGACCGGCTTGGGTCAGGTGCGCTGCTACATGGGTGGCATGAAGGTCAGATCCGGCAGAAGCTGGCTCTGGGGATGTGGAACGTCACCTCACTGACCTCACTGAAAGGAACCGGAGCTTGTGAGGGAGGTGGAATGCAACAAATTAGATCTGGTACTTCTGGAGTCTCAGCTCTGGTACTGTACTCCTGGATAGGGGTTGGACGCTATTCTTCTCCGGAGTTGCCCATGGAGTGAGGCACCGGGTGGGTGTGGGGATACTCATAAATCCCCTCTTGAAGACCTTGAATGGATTCTTGTATGAGGCTCCAGTAGGGGACTCCGTAGTTATGCTGGGAGACTTCAACACCAACGTGGGCAATGATGGAGACTCCTGGAGAGGCATCTCCTCTACATCTTTGAGGTTTGAGGCTTGGGAAGAGACGCTCAGGTTCGCTGGTATATCCGTTTGTGCACAGGGGTGGTGTCTTTGAGAGGAATGGAGTGTTCCACAATGGTCGTGAACAGCGGCCTCTCTTGGAAAAGGCCACAAGGGAGAATCCCTGCTAGCTCCTTCTGCTGGCGGGAGGTCAGGTGAGACAGATCCAGGGTCGAGGACTGCTGACTGATAGGGAGGAACTACTCTGGACTCTCCTCCTACTCCTCCGCCACAGCCTGCACCCTGAGCTTTAGTTCCGGTGGCCTCTCATGCGTCCTTCAAAAGGTTGACATGAAAGGTCTGCCTGGGTTTCCATCTGCCAGGGAGGTCTATCTCGTAGGTCGCCGGACCCATGTTGTGACTGGGCTTGCTCCAGGTTGGACCACATTAGTTCAGTCATCTCCTCTGTCTTGTTCCTCATTTGGAGGACATGAGCTACAAGGCTCAGTGTCATGAGTTTCCCAGGTCCCCCCCCAGGCCTCTCTCAGCACATCCAACAGGCCCCTACCCTGCACAAAGTCCCTTCTCTCCACTAAGTGGGGCTGTACTAGTGTCTGGGTACTTCCTGTGTCTAACAGGGCAGGGGCTTCCTTCCCATTAACTAAGACAGTGGTAGTCTGTAGCCTTCCCCTTAAACCGGTGTCACCCTCCCCTGATCTCGGGATACAGCTATGGCCAGAGTGTTTGGGCATTTGGTCATTTGGGACAATCAGGCTTAATATGACTTGTGGTCAATAGTAGCAGACCACCCGTCCTCCAGGCTTTGCTCTGGCACTACTCTAGGCTTGGCATACCTAGAAAAATCCTGGGCAGGCTCTATTGGGCTCAGTGGCCTTTGGATGACTCACATGACCAAAACCCCCAGACCTACTACGTGCTGCTGGCATAGAGTAGGAATCCTGCCGGAAACTTCTTTTGGCCCCGCCAAGCCGCCATGAAGTTCTTCACCAGCTCTGCTGCGCTCTGGCCACTCTGGGGATGGTGCTCTTTCACCCAAATTTGGATGTCTGGAGCCAGGGTGCGGAGAAACTGCTCCAAGATGAGAACTTCTGCAACTTCTTCGACTTATTTGCTGGCCTAATCCACTTTTCAAAAACATCTATCTTTGAGGCGAGTGTACAGCTCACGGGGGGTCTCACCAGATCTGACATCTGGTTCAAGGAACCACCTCCGGTACACCTCCTCGTTGACTTCATACATGTGAAAGATGGCCTCTTTCACTTGGTTGTAAGCCATGGCATAATCCATGTTTATCGCCACATAGGCGCTGCATGCTTTGCCGGTGAAGTAGGGCACTAGGAAGACTGCCCAATACTCTCTTGGCCAGCAATAATCCATTGCTAGCCTCTCAAATGTGATGAGGTACTGCTCAATGTGGTCATCCTCTTCCAGCTTGGGGATGGCCGCCCTTGGCCAGGTCACGGGCGCTACTGGTACAGGTGCTGGTGCCAGTGCCGGAGTTGGTGCTGGTTGTACAGGTGAAGGCCTCCGTTCTGCCTTGATAATAATAATAATAATAATATGTTTATTTTATATAGCGCCTTTCTCACACTCAAGGTTGCTTTACAGTCAGGGTAACACAACAGAACAAGAAATACAACAAAACAAATAAAAAGATTCTGTAATGTAGATTGTGTATAGATATAGAGAGAGTCTAAGTAGTGGTGGAAGAGGAGAAGTGTTCTTGAATCAGCATGGTCTTGAGATGAGCTTTAAAGAAAGAGAAGGAGGGACAGTCACGGAGGGATTGAGGAAGGTAGCTCCATGGGGGCCATGGCGCTGAAAGACCTGCCACCCAGGTTAGAAAGTCTGGTGCGGGGGACAGAGAGAAGTATGTGGTTTTCTGATCTGAGGCAACAGGAAGGAGTATAAGGGGTTACAAGGTCATGGAGTGGTTTGCAGGTGAGAAGTAGAATTTTGAATTTGATTCGGGACAGGACTGGTAACCAGTGAAGCTGAGAAAGAATAGGGATGATGTGCGCGGATCGCTTGGTGTGAGTGAGTAGCCTGGCTGCTGAGTTTTGAATATATTGCAATCTTTGAAGTGATTTCGAGGGGAGGCCAATGAAAAGGGAGTTGCAGTAATCTAAGCGTGAGGAAATGAAGGAGTGAACTAGGGTTTGTGCATCAGAGGTTGAAAGGAAGGGGCGATTCCAGGCTATGTTACGGAGATGGAAGAATGCAGTCTTAATGAGAGATTTAATGTGGGGATTGAAACTGAGTGAGGGGTCAAGCAGTATGCCAATGTTTCTGACATTGTGATTTGGACCGTTGAGATTTGGGACTGATGAGAAGGATTTCTGTTTTATCTGTGTTGAGTTTAAGAAAGTTATTTTGCATCCAGAGCTTTAGGTCAGTCAGTAAGTGAGCTGGGTAGACGATCAGTGAAGGAGGCTGTGGTGAGATATAGTTGGATGTTATCCGCATAGCAATGGAATTTAAGGCCATGTGTGAGAATGAGGTATTGAACCCCCAACTCACATGTGGGACGGGATGCACCCAAGGAGTGAACTTGTAGAAAGCAGGAGGAGGCTCAGAGAGTTTAAGGTAAATGGTGTTGGTTTATTTACCCTTCCAAAAACATGCAAAATTCAAACAAACGTATACAGCATCCCATCAAGCTGTTGCATATCAAATGATCACCCTTTTTTTTTCCTCACCCAGTTTCCCCATTAAATAGGCCTACCAATCAGAGGCCAATTGGGAGAGCCCACTTGGATAGGTGACACATCAATACAACCATGATCGATTATCAAACGCCACAGAAAAATAGCCCCAACACTATCTTCATCAAAAGATGCATACAAATATATATATATACACACACACAACACAATCTTTGACATAAATCACACCAACCATAACACCGACACTCAGAAGCACAAACACTACCTCACCACCCCCGCCATTAACAAACCAAATGAACTGTCCCGGAACAGAAAATAAAGCCCTGGTTCCCATGCTGTACGTTTTTCCCATGGACCAGTTTGCCCGACGGATAGGAAGAAGGGTAGTTGAATTGTTTGTAATTGTTCAAGTGTTTTGACAAACAAATGAATGTATGGTTAACTGGGATTATGTATCATGTAAATAAATGAAGTGTATTAAACTGTGGTGTTATGTGTGTATGCAAAGGTAAACGGGGCTAAATGGTAGGATCTGGGGAAATGCGACCCTCGCTTTTCACACCATGTCTGCGGATGATTTGGCCAAGGGGCAGGATATATAAGAGGAGCTTTTTACTGCACTCTGAAATAAAACTGCTTAGGATCAGTAAGTGACGCCTCTGCCAGCATTGCCAGATTGGGCCCGATTTCCTGCCCAATCGGTCAATCCTGGCAACTCCCATGATGGTGACATCATGTACACAATCCTTGGGCTGAGGCCTGCAATGTCTCGAAGATGGCAGAGGGAGGGTTATTGTAATCGTAATTATAATGTGTAATTAAAAATATATGTATTACTTATGGCAAATTCTAATCTTAAAGACGTTAATACAGTATTAAAATTTAACAAAATGTTACCAATTCACTGTGAACTTTTTTTCGATTTGAAAAAGAATTGTAGAATTATCGCAAAAGGGCTCTTCAATTAAAGGTCCCATGACATGCCATGGCAGCATAAGCCGTTACAAGCCGTTTTGAAATCTGTGTTATGACATCACAGGTGGGCGTATCCACCTCATCATCTAGGTGGACACGTGTGATGTCATAGACATATTTTCAAAACGGCTTGTAACGGCACCACACCACACCTGGTGGCATGTCATGGGACCTTCAACAATTTCTCTAGAAGTGTTACACTGTTTATTAATGCTTTTAGAAATGAATTTGTCTATTTAAGTGAAGTTGAAGTTTGAGGAGATAGCATTCTAGAGAGCGGGTGGAAATGTGTTCAGGACTCACTCTGCTAGAAAGGAGACTGGTGTATGCATCCATTAAATGGATGCATAGTGCAAGCAAGTGCAATTCAAAGTCCTGTCTGTCCTAGAAGCAATATATCATAAAGGAATTGCCATGACTATCAATAGGTGTTAACAATGTATTGCGTGTATAAATGAAAAGACAAAGACACTTGATGAATTGTATATTATACATAAAAATACAAGGGTTTCGTAATAGAGGACAAATGACTACTAATCGTTCACTAATCAAATAGACCACCATCGATTAAACAAAACAACCATGGCCAACTTCAAAATAGCATTATTTATGGTATTTTTTAATTATAATAAAGATTATCAATTGAAATGTAAATGTATAACATTATTGTAAGTACAGTAGTAGTCTTTTCCATGCCAATTTAACAAAGACCCTAACCCTAACCTAACCCTTTTTTTAATGAAAAAAAAGAATAATACTTATTATTTTTTACCCATTACATGTTTCTTGGTGTTTTTCTCAGGCCGAAACACAATAATAAAACATTTTGGAAAAAATATACAGATAATCAATCCAAAACTAGAGGCCAAAATGGCAAAGATCTCCACAGCTACAGTGAACTTCCCAGGAGAACTGATATAAGCAGGGATAAAAGTGATCCAAACAGCGCAGAATATAAGCATACTAAATGTTATTAGCTTAGCTTCATTAAAATTGTCAGGTAGTTTTCGGGCTAAAACAGCTAACACAAAACAAAATACAGCAAGGAGCCCGATGTACCCAAGCACAGCCCAGAAACCGATCGCTGAGCCTAATGCACATTCTAGAATGATTTTCTCCTTGTAGATTGTCAGATTTCTATTCGAGTAAGGAGGCTTCAGAACCAACCAAATAATGCATATCAAAACTTGAACAAATGTAAAAGATACTACAGTCATTCGCTGCTGTATTAAGCCAAACCATTTGGCTACATTGCTACCTGGGATTGTAGCTTTAAATGCCATCAACACCACTATAGTTTTCCCCAGAACACAAGAGATACAGAGGACAAAGGTGATCCCAAAAGCTGTGTGGCGAAGCATACAGGACCAGTCTGAGGGACGACCGATGAAGGTCAGAGAACACAGGAAACACAGAGTCAAGGAGAAGAGCAGCAGGAAGCTCAGCTCAGAGTTGTTAGCTCTAACTACAGGCGTAAATCTGTGCTTGAATAACACTATGGCTGTAATGATGGTCAAACAGGCTCCTGCTATAGAGAATGCTGCCAAAATGATTCCCAAGACTTCATGAAAGGAAAGAAACTCAACAAGCTTTGGACGACAGATGGTCTTCTCTGCATTGGGCCAGAACTCATTGGGACATGGGGAACAGTCAGATGAATCTGCAGAAAGATATATAATCAGTTTGTATAATTCTTAGAATATTTTGTTATTCATCATTTCATTCATAATGAGGATTATTAAGATTGGTTGTACCGGTAGTGTTGCTTATCTCTCCTTCAGCACATGATACACAGTCATAGCAGCAAATTGGCTTTCCCTTCTGGAGAACCTTGCGTGTTCCCGGTGGACAGCTGTCACTGCATACGGACACAGGAACCTAATGCACAAATAGACAAACAGCTTTACATACAGTTTGGAAGCAGTTTTATTGAAGGAATCAAAGAATATTTCGTCCTCCTTGCCTGTATGCCACCATCAGCCCAACTGATTTCTCTTTTGATATTGAACTTCTGGCCAAGAGAAAGGGACTCATCATAATGTCCCACGGTTACAAACTCCAGACCACCGTTCTCATTTTTCTGCCAGTTAATCAGTTCATAAAAGGCCACAGGGTCACCATTTGCATCAAATGAGACGTGATAACCATTACGAGAGAAATTCACCCTTTTCAGCTGATCAAGGACCTGTATAGATTTGTAGTCATGAAAAAAATAATGATTAAGACATTGACATAAGTATATTGTACATAAAAAGGTGGCACTTTACATTATTCAATGTTTGCTTCAATAATAAGAATAATTGTTATTCACCTGAATTGGCTCAATTTTCATGAATTGATCACATCGTATTCTGGAGTTTATCTTCTTACACACCAAAAAGTGTATAGCGTGTGCTATTGCGTAAACAGCTTTGTACACCATGTTTGTGATTCTGAGCTGAGAGGTGTCAGTGTATGGGTTTTGGAGATTCTGTATATCTTCTGTTCCATCACACACTTTGTCCACTGAGCCAGTGCCTGCAAAGAGAGAATCAGGAGTGATTTTTTTGATAACAAAAACAACAAAAAATCAAAAAAAGTAACACATTTGTTATAATAATAAATAATTGTTATTAAAAATGAATGAAATAACAATTATTCATTATTAGTAGTATTATGATATCAGTGGCATAACAGTAATTCATCACTATTTCCAAGATTTCTCACGTTTTTCTAGCAGACAGTTGAATGCTCCCTCCCAGAACTCTGAAAGCACGTGTGAAGCAGCCACCTTAGCAGGAGAAAGATCTAGAAGGAATTCTCTAAAACCTGGTATGTTAGATTGCGGAATAGCAAATCCAATCGCTCCTGCAAGTAGGTGAAATCTCTGAACCTCTGAATGGGTTACCCAAGCCTCACTGCCAATCCATTGGCGAGGTGGAGAGGGATATGCGGTCAGCTCCTCCAGCAGAACCCGCAAGTCTTCTGGAGCTGTAAATGCCACGACAACCTTGGCTGTGGACCTGTAGAGATTTCTAAATATAAATTATATTGTATGGTTGATACTTAGGTTTTATAAACATTACATGCCTTTAAGTTATCTTGGTTTTCATATTGACATTGTTATTTATTAATGGACATGATCAGAATAATGCATGTATGAACCTGCGAATCACTTCAGCCACCTGTTGAATCTTGCTCTTTGGGTCATTTCTATTGAATGATTCAGAGTATTCCACACATATACCCTCTTTCTGCGCTGCTCGTAGAAAGGACGCCATACCATTGTTGCCATAGTCTGAGTTAGACTGAACAGTGCCAATCCAAGTCCAACCAAAACGTTTCACGAGTTTGGCAAGAGCAAGAGCCTGGAAATGGTCACTGGGGATGGTTCTAAAAAAGGTTGGGTATTGTGTCTTGTCAGACAAACACGCACAGGTAGCGAAGGGACTAACCTTAGGAAAAAATTAAACATTACGATGCATTTTTACAAAATAGAGTAAAGTAAAGTAAATATAGTTCTGCATAATAAATTAAATACTTGTGGAATTTCAAAGGGCCCGAGGATTCGTGATATGCTGATGGATGACGTTGATCCAGAATCACCAATAACAGCCAACACCCTTCCAGATTGTGAACACACTTTACTGTTTTTGTTCAAAGGTGGGTCATTTGTAAAGTGGAATGCCACCTGCACAGCCATGGGGGTTGAGGCGCACGAATCATGGATTTTATAACCAAGTGCGACCCCTGGCAGAAGGTCTGAGCTGTTGTTGATCTCGTCGATGGCAAAGGCCATTGCACGCGAGAAGCGCAGTTCCCGGGTTTCCATGCTGTGAACAAATAAACAATTTTAAAGATGCACAAAAAATATAATTTCATGAGGGTACATTTCATTTGCTTTCAAAGTTGAAATATACACCAACCCCATTTATTTTCTTCCTTGACTAACTCACCTTCCTGTGCATTTGAGAGGCTCTGGAGGGCTGGGGTAGTTTGTCTTCACTGTTTTCATGTAGTAATGCATTTGGAATACACCCCCAATTATGTAATCCCCTTTCTTTGTAAACGCAGGTAACTGAGGAGTACCACGAAGCCAACAATCAACAGAATTGCTGGCATTCTCTGCATTAGATGAAGCCTCTGTTCTCATTATTAGACATTCATACATAGAAAGCGCAAAACATAGCAACAAAAAAAACAGGGTCAAGCTTGGTGTAAGAAAAACTGTAACCAAGCCACCCATCCTTAAAATGAGCATGTAAGTGCTCACTAGGTATGACATCTAGGCTATATAAATGATCAGATAGGGGCTGCCCTCTTTTTGAAATACGTCAGATTCTGCACACAGGAGAAATCCAAACTGCTACCAATATATTTGAATCATTCACATTTCAGTTATTCACAATTTTGTGGAATTGATGGATGTTTTTAAAGTCTCTACAGTTATGCATAGCACATATTTGATGATATATATATATAAATATATATATATATATAGTATCCCCTTTGCTCTGTCACAAATTTGAAAACATTTATCTCATGTTACCCAGTTAGACATTTCCATTTGATCAATAACATGTATATGGTGAAGCACACTTAGACACATTCTACCATTTTTTTTAAAGACATATGTTTCATACTAGATAAAATAATACAATTGTGGGCTATGTTGTTTTTCACATATCATATCCTACACCGGCTCTATTTTATATAATAGGTCACTTTTATGGTTATTCATCTTCTCAGTGCATTTGTTTGCTTAATTAGCTTGTAATAGGTAAACAAACATGTAATAATTCCTTAGGTTTCTAGAGTAATTTGAAACCTCTACAACATTCCAAAATACAGAAACCTCTACAACATTCCAAAATACAGGTCTTAAATCAGAATGTAACAGGCCTTCAGTGGATTGCCAGTGAAACCTTCCACCACTGTGCTCCATACTCCCAGCTACATGCGTTTTTGAAGGCACTCTTGGTATTGCCTTCTGCTGGATGGAGAGCGAATAGTTTGTTTGAAAAGTAGTTTGAAAAGTTCCTATTTTATCTGCAGCCTCAGGTTGGTGTACCGTCTAACAATTAATAGTGTAATTGATCCTATATTGGAAAAGTGTTATCCTGAAACCCTATTTTTCAAAGACTTAACACAGTGCCCTAGTTGTCCAGCAGACTTCTGCTCCAGCTCTCAGTGTAAAGATTGTGTGCAAAAATCATTAGAGTTCCTCTCGTACAATGCCCCCTGGGTATATCCTTAACAACAGCCAGAATATTTACACCTCACCGCCAACGCCAGTGGTTAGTGCAAACAACTCAGAGCTAAGCTTCCTCATTCTGCTCATTCTGCTGTACTCAAACTATGCTTATTTTGCTCCTTTGCTCCTTCATTTGTCATCTAAGGCTGAGGCAAAAATCCTTTGGGATCAGCTGTGTTTTTCTGTGTGTCTCAGTTCTGGCAGAACTGGCACAGTATCACAATGACAGGATAGTAGTTGAGTGTGTAGTGGGGTCCACAGTTGGATTCAGAGTATTACTGGGATATATTGGCTTACTGACTATTCTCAGCTTCTTGCTTGCATTATTGGCACAGTACCTACCAGATAACATCAATGAGGCCAAGTTTATCACCTTCAGCATGTTGGTCTTCAGTGCTGTTTGGATAGCCTTCATCCATTTACATTTACATTCATCCGAAGCGACTTACAAAGTACTTAAGAAGTGAAACAATATATTGCCGTCGGTACAGTAAAGACGTCAAGTCATAGAACCAAGTGCAAGTACTAACAATCGCCAGGCTAACCCCATTCCCCGTATACAGCCGTGCTAGCTACTGCAGATGCTACACAATTAAGTATATGCTACACAGCATGCACGCACATCACAATTAGTACATGCTACACAATTAAGAGCTCTACAATGAATGAATACAATACAAGTGCGTTCATTAAGTGCCAGCAATACAACAAACAATAGTGCAACAGACAATTAAGGGACTGAATGGCTATGTAGAGTCTAGGTGAACTCTGAACAGATGAGTTTGAGTCGTTTGCGGAAGCTGGTGAGCGACTCTTCAGTCCTGACATCGGCAGGGAGCTTGTTCCACCACTGTGGTCCCAAGATGGAGAAGAGTTGTGATTTAGCTGATCGGCTTTTGGTTGCTCTAAGTGATGGCGGTACCAGACATCCAGCTGAGGTAGTTGAGCGGAGGGATCGAGCTGGGGTGTGCGGTTTGACCAAAGCTTGGAGATAGGCAGGGGCAGTTCCATCGACCGCCTTGCATGCCAGTACCATTGTCTTGAATCTGATGCTGGCTACTACAGGGAGCCAGTGGAGGTGGCAGAAGAGGGGAGTCACATGGGAGAATTTAGGTAGGTTGAACACGAGGCACGCTGCCGCGTTATGGATACACTGCAAAGGTTTAATCGCTGAGACAGGGAGTCCAGCTAGGAGCGAGTTCCAGAAGTCCAGGCGGGAGATGACCAGCGCTTGGACCAGGAGCTGAGCTGCTTCCCTTGTGAGGAAGGGCCGTAATCCTGTGGATGTTGTAAAGTGCAAATCTGCAGGATCGGGCCACTGCGGTGATGTTGGCAGTGCAACATAACTGGTTGTTTAGTACCACTCCAAGGTTTCTGGCAGTTGGAGATGGAGATACACTGATGTTCTCGACAGTGACCAATCACTGCAATCTTTCCCTGGTATTAGGAGGAGCTCAGTCTTGTTGAGGTTAAGCCTCAGGTGATGGGCAGATGTCCAAGTGCTGACGTCTTCCAGACATTCAGATATGCGTGTTGCAATCAGAGCTTTGTCAGAGGGGAAAGAGAGGAATAGCTGGGTGTCTTCAGCATTGCAGTGATATGAAAAACCGTGCGATGTAATTACAGAGCCTAGAGATCTGGTAGAGGGAGAACAGAAGGCGCCCCAGTACAGAGCCTTGTGGGACACCAGTGTCAAGTGCGCAAGGTTTGGACAAGGAGCCATTCCATGTTACGTGATAGGTGTTGCGGCAATCTGTCTGGAGGTGTGCTTGCGCGTGCATGTGACGGCGGCCTTGCTGCTGCGTAACTGCTCCATGGTGCACCTCAGCAGGTGAGTGCAATGAGACTAATCAGTAGCGCACGCCAAAAAACCCCAGACAATATAAGGAATGCAAGTTTGTTCAGTTGGTGACCCAGCTAAAGGACAGCAAAAGAAAGAAGAAATCGCTAGAGTCACTGAATTAGGATGCATGGAAAAAGAAAAAGATCAAAAGGGCTACCGGTAAGCTCATGTCTTTACTGGACTCTGGAGACTTTTTAAATGCGATCGCTGGTTACGTAGTAGTCTGTGTCTATGGGCACATGTATTGTCTGTTATGTATTGTCTAACATTGCGTACATGCGTAAACTTAGCGGCTGTCATTGCAATTGTCTAAGCTCTTCGTTATTAATCTGTTTAATATTTGATTTTTTATAATTGAAGATGTGTACATTGATGGAGTGTATGTATGTAAGTATTAGTTTGAATATAGTGAATTAAGTAACAAATGTCTGTTAAATGGTTCTGCAAAGTAGAACTGGCTTCCTGTTAGTCAATGGCTAATTTACCTGGGTTGATAAATAACAAAAGAATGGTTATTGTAGGTTTAAATTATACCTACCCTTTTCCTAATTAAACATACTTTGTTGTAGTTTGTTGTGTTTGATGGAAAATACAGAACTTTATATACATTGTTTTATTTTTTGTGTGTTTAATGGTTTTTCACCTTCCTTGGTTACTGGTCAAATAAATTTGAAGAACGAGTGAAACCCTGAGTCTGGTTGAGTCCTTCCCTTTTCAAGTGTGGGCAGCCTTGATGTTGTCGATACACTTGACAATAGGTGCGATTTGACAGGTAAGATGTGAACCAGGATAGGGCAGATTCAGCAATGCCAAGTTCAGTGAGAGTGGCATGGTAGATCTGGTGGTTAACCGTGTCTAATGCTGCGGACAGGTCGAGGAGAATGACAACTGATGAGAGGGACGAGGCTCTGGCAGCACGGAGGGACACGGAGGGAGAGCCGTCTCAGTGTAGTGTGCCTTCTTGAAGCCTGACTGGTGAGGGTCCAGCAAGTTGATGTGAGAGATAGGGGGACAGTTAGTTAGAGATGGCACGTTCAAGTGTTGAAGTGTTGTCTTAGAGAGGAATGAAAGAAGAGATACCGGTCTGTAGTTCTGGATCTCGGTGGTGTCAAGAGTTGGTTTTTTGAGGAGCGGCTTTATTCTGGCAGTCTTGAAGGATGCCGGAACAATGCATGAGGTGAGGGAGGAATAGATGAGGGCGGTGAGAAATGGCAGGAGGTCGACCGAGATGGCCTGGAGCAGAGAGGAAGGGATAGCGTCTAGAGGGCAGGTGGTGGCGTGGTTAGTGTTAACTATTCTATTGACCTCTTCTGTGGTGAGGGGGATGAAGTGGGTAAAAACAGAGGTGGGGATGGGTGGAGGGAGGATGGTTGCAGGGGAAAAAGTGGAGCTGATGTCCTTCACCTCAGTGGATAGTTGGGAGAATTGTTTAACAGAAGGTATTGAGGACAGAACAGTTGAGGCAAAAATTGAGGGAGAGAGATTTAAGGTTATGGCGACTGGTGACGATGTGAGGGGTAGAGAGGAGGGAGGGAGAGGACTTTAGGGGGAGAGAAAAAGCAACAAAGTGATGGTCAGATACGGGGATAATTTTTTTTTTATTGTGTTGCAAATTGTTATGACACTTTTTTATCTTCTTATCTGTGTATAGTAGGCTTTTTAACCATGTCCCTCAGACTTACAGCTCTAGCATGTTTGTTCTGTTCTAGTCACCTGTAACTGACATGACTTAATTAAATAATTTGAAAATCATAAACAATTTAAGTATGTCACTAAAAAACACTTTTTGGCTGGGAGTGCATCCAATAAGGGCTCCTCCAGCTAAAACAGCGAAGTGTAGAGCATTGATCAGAGCACTGTAGAGGTCAGACATTGGAATTCAAATTTAAGCACTTTTTCTGTAAATCACAGAAAAATAAGCTGTGCATCAAATAAAACAAACGTTTTTACAATCTGATGAGTTATTTAAATTGTATGGACACAATCATTATATAAAAATATAGCTGCGAGCAGCAATGAGGGGGCCAAGCAGAATAGGACTCATAATCAAATTTTGGTGGACAGACATAATCATTAAGCTGGCTACATGATGACTGTCTTTGTAATTTCATTTACAATGAAAGCTATAGGCAAATGGTTATCACAATGAAGTTGGGTTGGAATAGACTTGCTGCTAACAACACCCTCCTAGAGGTCAAATGTCACCAAATGATTTGGGCATCATCAGGATAGGGTCATAAGACTATGAGTCTTGGTTTGGATACATGAAAGCCTTACAGAGATATGAGCTCACTTCCTGTTTGACATCTCCCTGAGGTCAAAGGTCACCAAATTGTTTGGGTGTGCCCGGGATGATGTCATGAGTCTATGTACCAAGTTTGGCTATGATATGTTGAGAGTTGCTGAGAAATGGGCTTACTTCCTGTTTGGCGGCATTGCGTCTCATTGATTGGCTGTCAAGGCCAACCGGGTTTGAATTTGAAAAAGCTGTTTGACACAAGTGTTCAGCTTGGTCTGAAGATCATATATGGCAAGTTTCATGAAGATTCGACAGAATTTGGGGCCTGTTGATATGTACTATTGAAATAATTTATTAGCTATATGAAGAGGTCTGACAGTATCACCAGCCATTGAAAATAAGTATGTGAAGAGAGAGGAGTTAAAACACATCTTCATTAATTACAGTGCCCCTAGAGGTCAAAGCTCACCAAATTCTGTTTGTGTCAAAGGGCTGCTGAGAAATTGGCTTACTTCCTGTTTGGTGGCTTCGCGGTCGAATTTGATTGGCTATCGCGGCCAAACGGCTTTCAATTTGAAAAATATCTTTGATACCTTTTGTGGTGCATGGACTGAACATCATTGTGCTGAGATGATTGGACAAAATTTCTGATAGGAGAGGTATTTTGAAGGTTTTTGCCATAAACCAAGATGGCGGAAAATACATCATGGCGGAAAATGACTACATAGGCTGCATTGAATTTGGCGAAGGATTCCAATGATACCATGTTTGTGAATATTGGATGAATGGGTCAAAAGTTATAAACATTGATGCATGTCCAACTTTGACCTGTTGGTGGCGCTAGAGCTCATGAGCTAGGGACCTCAAATTTTCTGTGGGGGATCATGGGACTGTCCTGAATCAGTGTGCCAAATTTCAAAACTTTTTACCATGGCCTTCTGCCCGTTCACGTTTACTCATGGCAGAATAATAATACTAATAGGAAAACGTAGAATAACAATGGTTGTCTCGCAGCTTCGCTGCTTGACCCCAATTAAGCATAAAGTTTAGACAATTAGACAATGCATGGCTCAGACCAACTAGCTAAACAGTTGACAGAAGCTAGCTCTGGGCAAGCAGCGATATCAATGATGACTGTCTGATTCTGATGACACTGTGTTAGAAATAATGACTGCAGCAGGTGCAGGTGGGATATCATCAGTTTGAGCCGGATTAGCTTCATAAAGCTGAAAAATTTTCAATAGGAAGGATGCTTGTTGGAGAATGATAGCTATGAGCTACACTTACATAACATGTGGATGAGG
>JAOPUA010000055.1:9373348-9390170 GCA_027122455.1 Trisopterus luscus
ACCAAAGTGTTTTATAATCTTGCTTAAACCAGAGAGAAACACCAAGAAGGCTATAATGGGACGAGGTGTACCAAAATAATATAAAATATAGCCATATATTTCTTTCAATTGCTTTTGAATTAATTGATTATGTGAATGTTTCTCTAATAACTTAGATTACATTACCTTTCTTTGATCATTTAATTTAAAAATCTTTTGTATTTGTGATGCTCGGTTGACCAACCGATCTGTACAAAATAAAAAAAGAGATGGGGGTTTTCTGGTCACCTGCGACCACTTCAAGGTGAAATTCACTGTAAAAACGGTTAGATTAAAAGATTTGGACGCAAGTATGTGTCGAAAAATGCATTTTGGATGTGTAGAGGAGCTATTGTGTACTCCAACATTTAAAACAGCAAAGTGTATCGTTTTGATGTCACAGAGCTACAAAGGTCGGATATACAGTAAGAATTAACATGGAAGCAGTTTTTCTGTAAATCTGTGCAAACTCGCTAATCAAATAAAACATAATCGAAATAAAACAGCTTCAAATAAAACAAAATCCAAGATATGGCATCCGAACCCAGTCGCCCTGCGCCTTTGGGTTTGGCCAGTACAGAGCCCGTCACTGAGCGCTTAGATGCGTCTGTTCAGGAGACACTCAACAACGCTAGGGCTCTATCTACTAGGGCCAGCTATGCACTCAGATGGAGAATTGTCTCAGGCTGGTGCCAGAGTATGGCTATTGAGCCAGGAGCGGCTTGCCCTGTGCCTCACGTGCTGCGTTTCTTGCAGTCCCAGCTGGACCAAGGCAAGGCGGTTAGTACGGTGAAAGTCTACGCTTCGGCCATTTCTGCTTTCCTCCAGGGCACGAACAACGGGCCTCTCGGGAGGCATCCCTTGGTGGACCAGTTCTTGAAGGGAGCACGCCGGTTGCGTCCAGCCCGTACCCTACGGGCATCAGGCTGGGATCTCCAGCTGGTTTTAGCATCACTCACTGAAGCTCCGTACGAGCCCATAGCGGAAGCCGATCTACGCTCTTCGTCACTTAAAACAGCATTCCTTTTAGCCCTCTGCTCAGCAGGACGGGTTGGGGAGCTGTGTGCCCTCTCTGTCAGTGACGATTGCCTCAGGTGGAGGGAAGGTGGCACCAGTGTATCACTGTGGCCAAATCCGGCTTTTCTGCCAAAGGTTGTTAATAGGCACTCTATCAATCAGGTTTTGGAGGTGGATGCGATTCAGCCCACCTCTGACTCACAGGCAGAGCAGGAGAGGTTGCTCACTTTGTGCCCAGTGAGGGCCTTGAGAGCTTACCTGACCCCTACACAGCCACTAAGGGGAGCACACTCCCAACTATTCGTCTGCTACGGGGCAGCAAAGAGGGGCTTACCTCTTTCAAAGCAGAGGCTGTCCAATTGGTTGGTAGAAGTTATTTCCCATGCCCACAGAGCAAGCGGGATGCAAGTCCCGCCTGCTATAAGGGCTCATTCTACCAGAAGTATGGCAACGTCCTGGGCTGCCCTCCGGGGAGTGCCAGCTGACGACATCTGTGCAGCGGCCTCATGGTCTACGCAAGGCACGTTCACAAGGTTTAATAGGGTGGATGTAACTCGCCCGGCTTCGGTCGGCAATGCCCCCCTCATGTCCATGACCGAGCAAGGTTTTTAACAATTAATTTTTAATACGTTCCTCGCGACCATTTTGGTATTAGTCATCCCTTTTTAGACCGTAGTGACGGTCAGAGTGAGGTCGATACAGATCGTAAGTTACGGATGTAACTATGGATCTGTGAGACCGAGGGATAACCGTCACTATCTTCTGTCGCTCAGAATAGCCTGAGGCGATCAAGGTAGGAGGATGAACCGGTAGCAATCCATGCTATTTACAAGCACGGGACGTTCTGCTTCCGGAGGTCATGGGCATGACGATTTTGACTTATGGTCTCGGTGATAGGCAGAACGATGTACTCATTCCTTTTTAGACCGTAGTGACGGTCATCCCTCGGTCTCACAGATCCATAGTTACATCCGTAACTTACGGTTTCACTACTAGTTGGCGATCAACAGGCTCGCGACTCTCAAAATTCCGAAAGACATGCTGGATATTTAGCATCATCGCTATATCTGCTCCTCACCACCTGAGGAGACAGCAAACAAGACTGGCAGGGTGGGTTATACAGCAGCAGCTCTCTCGTACGCACGCACGCACGCGTCATACTTAATTGTCCCTGTCTTCAAGCGCACATTCAATATTTGAACAGCTGTTGGGGTCCCCGGTGCAGACATGCAATGCCGCACTTCACATTGGCTCTTGCACAGGACCATCCTCGGGTACACATGCTTTTCTTGCAGCGGCAGTATTTGCTGTGTTTGAGTTCAGAAGGTTTTTCCTCTTTCAGCATCATGGTTGCCACCAATTTGCCATTGACAAGTTTTCTCCCAATATCAGTGGCAGCTGAGTAGGTTGGCTGAACCATGTGTGCCTGCTTACACACAGCCAACTGATGCAGGGCTCAGCGAAGGTGTAATAGGAAGGCATCTTCAGTTGGTGGAAGGCAACGCATGTCTCCTTTGATGCTCACAAAGAGATGGGCTTGCAGTGCGCCTAGAGTGCCACCAAAGTCACTCCTGTCATAGAGTGACACCATGTATAGCCGTGCTGCTGTTATAACCTCTTCCTGAACATCCAGGCTTTCCTCAGGGTTCCCATACCTACACAGCGGAAGGTCTGTCAGGTGTTTAATAGCAGTTGTGTAGGCCTGCCTTTTTTTTCTTCTGTACAGATAGCTCACTGTGTCACATCCGGTAGGTATGTAGGTGCTGAGGAGAAAGGATGTAAGATCTGAAGCTGCAACATCATACTTCCCCGCCAGAGCCTCTGTGATGGCATGAACAGGTAGGAAGATATCCAACGTCTTCACCCACATTTCCTGCAGCCCATCCATGTGTGTGATGTAGTACATGCACATCATGATCACATCTGTGTCTGTCGCAACCACTGCAGCCCGTTTGTGATGCAGAATTTGTACTGAGTATGCAATGTGAGCAAACATCCTGGTATCTGCCTCCTCATGTTTCTCACAGGTTCTGGAAGCTCAACCTGACAATCTGCTGACAAAAGGACAGTGCGACCAGGATCAAAAAAAGATTCCACCAAGAATAAGTGCACATCTTGCAGGAAGTGACTTGTTCTGAGCTGCCCATGCTTCCCCCTTGTAGTTCAACAGATTAGCTTTATTCAGTGGATTGTGAATGAAGCCTTTCCATTCAGGTATAGGGAGAGTATCATGTGGCTTGTACTTCTTCATTTTGCTAGGGCAGGTCTTCATCCTCTTCTCTCGTTCCTCACCTTTCAGACTGTCAGCAGGGGAGACATCATATCTATCACCAACAAAGTGGATGCAGTCACACTTGTCTGGGAGGATTCCAAGGAGCTGCCTCAGGTACTTTCCTTGCCGTTCATGGAAGGTGCTGCTCCCAAGATGTTGGTAATGTTGAATGTACGCCATGGCATCTACTACCATTACAACAGGCTTGTCAGATGGCGGTAGTTTGTCCACTTCCCCCCATAAGCTGCAGAGGGCTGTCTTGATTGCAGCCAGGTAGTCTGCCTTGTTTTCTTTGCACATTGCATAGCTTTGGTCAAGGGACGGATCTGGCTCAAACAGGGAGGCTGGGCAACTTGTCCATTAATGGACAAGACATTAACAGAAAAAAGACAAATAAAAAGTATAACAGACGATGTCAGGTTCAACCCATTTCCTTGAGCTTTTGAGACTTTTGCCCCCCGACTACTCCTGGAATTTTGGGGATGAACATCCTGTGAAGATGTTACAGTACGCTGTTCGGGCAACATGGCCTTGCCCTGTTTGATCTGTCCACAGTTACTGAAGCACCAACATCTGTGGTGCAGGCATTACAGAAATGCCATCAGACCACAATGGACCCTCCTTTGGAGGCCAGTGGTAAGGTCATTGGTGCCGCATTCCTGGCGGCACCATGAAAATTGTTTCAGCCACATGTTCCGCATAGTACTTTGGTACCACTGTGCTCTTTGAACCTTTGGAACTGGGCCCTGCTGCTGGACTGCTAGCCTCTCCAGCACTGGTTCAAGTTGAGAGAGGTACTGCTTACATCTCCATTGGGCGCCGTACTCTCCCAAGAGCAGGAAGGGAAAATTAGGCCCATAGCATTTGCGAGCCGAGGTTTGAGACTGACCGAGCGCAACCCACTCAACTGCAGCTCCATGAAGCTAGAGTTTCTGGGGCTCAAATGGGCCATGACAGAGAAACTCTGTGAATATTTGCTGGGCCACAAATGCCTTCACAGACAACAATCCCCTCAGCCATTTGTCCTCAGCTAAACTCTAAACGCAGCGTTGGGCAGCCCAACTCACAGCCTTTGATTTCGAGATTCGTTACCACCCCGGCAAGAGTAACGCAAATGTGGATGCTCTGTCTCGCCTTCACCCACCTGGCCTTGAGACAATAGTCTCCGGTACATCGCTCCACAACCCTTGAAACAAGCCCTACAAGCTCGAAGCCCCGATGCCTGTCAGGCTGCCGTCATGGCTCTGTCTCACTATCCACCTTGGTGCACTTCAGCAGGCTGACCAAGTGATCTCAGAGGTTTTAGCTTTTTGGTGGCAGAAGCAATACCCTAGCCGTGAGGAACGCAAGCAGTTATCCCAGCTAGCTCTGGTGCTCCTCAAACAGTGGGATCAACGGGCTGGAGTGGCATCCAGGCAAGTCTTGCGCTCCGACGGTTGGGAAGAAATTCTCCAGGTACTGTTACCGGCTGCTCTGAAAGAGAAAGTCCTTATTGAGGTACACCAAAACCATGGTCACCAAGGGGTGGATAAGACCTTGGAATTGCTCAGGCTGTGGTGTTATTGGCCGAGGATGTCCTCCAACGTGAGACGCTGGTGTCACACCTGCGAGCGGTGCCAAGTGGCAAAGGATTCCGGGCCTCTGGCCCGTAGTTTACTAGGGCATTTGCTGGCTTCGGAGCCGAATGAAATTTTGGCTATACACTACGCTGCAGCGACGGAAGACAACCCACAACCAGACGGTTCGGACAGAGCCCCTGGTTCGAGGGCCAATTGGTGCTGTTAAGGGATTTCGGTGAGAGAGGGCGTCACAAGATTCAGGTAAAGTTGAAATCAGTTGTGCATAGGGTGATTAAAGCACCCCCTGGAGAAGGTCCTGTGTACACAGTTGCACAAGTTGATGACCTTGCTAAGATCAAACGGGTGCATCGTACTCTGCTGAAAGCTGTTGCCGGGACTGCTTCTTCAGGTGGCACTTCTGCTTCTCTTTCCAGTCCACCCGATCCGCCAGCAATGTACGAGTCATCAGATGACGATTGGTTGGCCTTGGTAAACGAAACTTCTCCCCTACCAGCTGATCAGGCCACAGGGGAAGTCCAACATGCACCTGTGTTGGCACCATCCACCACTGTCAGTACCTTTGCCCTCTCCTCCTTCCGCACCTTTGGCTGTCGCACCCCCAGAGATCTTTAGAGTACATCATCGGGTCTCCGATGAAAAATGGGGGGGTGGATTGTAGCAGCATGATATGCCACAGCCCTAGAAGGCAAGTGAGCTCGCTGCCTTGCACCCTATCCGGCTCGTTGGCCAATCGGTGCACGAGACGAAGGGATAAAACGAGTCTGTGCCCCTCTCTCAGACTCTCACTTCCTGGATCGAAGGCCCGCCCACTTTCTGGCCGAGCATTTTCTTCTCCGCTCCCGTGGCGGTGGACCCTTTGGGTTGATGTGGTTGCTGTCCTGCTTCAATTGGTAGGGATGATTAAAGAACACAGGTATACACACCACAGGTACTGCTCTGGCCATAGCCTGTTAGCCCAGGTGCTAAATAGCTCTTTTGTTTGTTTTCGTAGCAGACCCTGAACGGATCACCCGTAAAATAGTGGAGGCTCCGCTTGCCACTGCTCCGAGTGGACCCGCCTCGCTCTTCCCCTCGGGTAGACACCGCTGGTCGGGACCAGCTGAACTCTCCGGACGCTTAAGATAGGTATAGGAACACTGCTGCTTCGCCAACCCCTTTGTGTGCAGCGGCTGCTTTATTCAGGACTCTCTGCGGTTTTGCCGCGCTATGACAGACTATTGCTGGCTGCGCTTGATGCTTCTGCCTCCCTGTGCTGCCGCATGCCTCTTTGCTGCTACCGCTGCTTGTTTGACTGTCTCCCGCCAGTAACTGCTCTGGGATGCCGGGGATTGGTTTCTCTCCCAATAACCGGCGTTACTGACATTCGCCCGGTCAGATCGGCAGTGTGTGCTGGGTGTGAGGGTGTGGATGTGTGGACTGGGACAGATTGAATGTCATACCTGGTAACTGGCTGTGTGAGTGAGCATATGAGAGTGTGTGCGTGGGGGGGGGTTAGCGGGTCAGGCCATCTTATTGATTTTCTTAACCTTTTGAATTTATTTATTAGTTATTACTGTCATGAACTAATAAAAATTTTCATTTGATGATTTAGCATCTCTGGCCAGAGACCCTTTTTCTATTTTCCCTTTTTGATTTCTTTGTTTATTTTAAGTATAATACTTGTATTATTATTGTGCAGTTTGAGTGTGTTTTGCGTTTCTCTAATTGTGCCCTTTTCACCCTCTGGTTGCTGAGAGCCAGCGGTGGTGGTGGTGGTGGTGTCCCGGATGTTGGTTCCCCTTGGTGCGCTGTGGTTCTGGGTGCAGGTTTGCTTTGTTGTTTTCATTTATTTTGGATTCCCTTCCCCCCCCAGTTACCCCACACCTCCGTCTGCCCTCTGTTGCTATAGAGGGGCCAGCAATTTAATCTTTTGAAATATTGTCTTTTAATAATTGTTATGCTTATTAATTAAATAACTGGTGTTTGTTAAACCGGTGAACCACATCTCCTGCCCTTCCTTAGTGTAACGTACCCGTGTGCCTTTCTCTTATTACTACCTGTTTAGAATTCCCTTGTTGAAATTCCCTGGGTGGCGTTGTCGGTCCTCGTTCCAAGGTTAATCAATTTGGAACTTGTGAAGAATTAAAGTCTCCCTCGTATCGCCAGACTAGGTACAATATACATAGCATGAACAATTGGAAGCAATGGTCGACTGCACAAACAAATCAAAAAATACATATTTTGGTTTATGTTGTAAAATGGTAAATGGGTCATTTATATAGCACTTTACAGTGTTGACTGACATTCACCCATTCACGCACACATTCAAACACAGACGGCGGAGTCAACCACGCAGGGCTGCCAGCTCGTCAGGAGCAATTAGGGTGAGGCGTCTTACTCAGGGACACCACGACACTCAGCTAGGAGGAGCCGGGGATCGAACCAGCAACCTTGCAGTTACCAGCCAACCCGCTTTACCTCCTGAGCTAATACCGCCCCAAATGTTGTGACATTTGCATCCTACTGCCAAAGATTAACAAATTGGTTGCTCTTGGAATGGCCTGGAATACCACATCATCGACAATGGGAGGTTTAAAACTGAGTTCAAACCATGACTTAAGTTGACAAAGGGGAGGATCTTGAGCCTTCTATAAAGTTGGGCTGCTTCGGGCAGAGCACTTATTGAAATAGGCCAAAGGGAGAGTGACGAGATGACGGCCTTGCTAGTCAGATACATTGCATGGATATGCTTAGTGATATTGCTCTCGCTATCGTTATACCCTGTCTCATGCTTTCTTTCTTCCTCTTGTCAGTTACAGGAACCATTTAGTCTTAATGGCATGTATAAAGAGGGAGACATTCTGCTGGGGGGTCTGTTTGAGACCCATTACGCCTCTATCTTCCCCAAATCATTTTTCACTTCCAAACCACAGCAGCCCATCTGCCAGGGGTGAGAATAAGTATATGTTTAAATGACTTTCATTATAACAATATTAAAAAGTTGCTATGACTTTTAAATTACTATGATTACAATCATGCTGGCTCTGAAGAATAATTTTGATCAATATTGCAATTATTTTGAAATTGTTATTATTTTATGTGTATTGTTATTATTGTTGCTGGTAGTTTTGACATTCAAGGGTTCAGATATTCCCAGACCATGCTGTTTGCAGTCGATGAGATCAACAGGAGCGACAGTCTTTTGCCAAACGTGACACTGGGATACAGACTCCATGATAACTGTGCCTCCCTCGGAGTTGCCTTCCGAGCTGCCTTTTCATTGGCCAGTGGCAAAGAGGAAAACTTTGACCAGGCCGCAAGCTGTAGAGGCGCCCCTGTGATGGGGATTGTGGGTGACTCTATGTCCACTAATACGATTGCCATCTCCAGTGTTTTGGGTTTGTTCAAAATGCCCATGGTAAGTTTTCAACCTTTGCTCCAATTATATTACTATTTTGATGTTCAATCATGTTATTAATCTATATTTGCTGTATCCGTTGAGGGGACACCTTATGTATGCTCTTTATGTATTCACAGGTGAGTTACTTTGCCACATGTTCCTGTCTCAGCGACAGGCAGCAGTTCCCATCTTTTTTTAGAACTATCCCAAGTGATGCGTTTCAGGTGAACCTAAAGAGAGAGAGCTGTAAATCGTCATTATTTAATAAATTATGCTATTACACAGCGTTCACATATTTTGACTTACATATGTAGAATCTTTAATGTTTACTTGAACCTAACCAGGTGCGAGCTATGCTCCAGATTCTGAAGCGGTTTGGCTGGACCTGGATTGGCCTGCTGGTCAGTGATGATGACTATGGTCTAAATGTAGCCCGATCCTTCCAGTCAGAGCTGGCCCAGTCTGGTGGAGGCTGTCTGGCTTATCTAGAGGTTCTGCCGTGGGGAGACGACCCCGGTGAATTTCAAAGGATCGTTGGTATAATGAAGAAATCCACATCCCGTGTGGTCATTGTTTTCGCACATGAGAATCACATGTTGAACCTCTTGGGAGAGGTTAGGATGCAATTTTTTATGGACATAAAAATGTACTTTGCACTACCAACAACAATTAGTAACTATTCAATGATAATCATTGTGAAAATATACTAATTAGTTAGCATTGCTAACTAATGCCATATTGTCGTTTATTAACAAATGATAGTACAATATAGCAGAATTTACCCTACAAAATATGTGTTGACACAATAGATAGTTAACACACAGGTAATCTTTTATCTTTTACTCCTTGAAATCCACAGGTGGTGAGGCAGAACGTTACAGGCCTCCAGTGGATGGCCAGTGAAGCCTGGACTGCCACCACTGTGCTCCAGATCCCCAGCTACATGCCTTTCCTTGCAGGCACTCTGGGCATTGCTATCCGCCGGGGGGAAATACCTGGACTCAGGGACTTCCTACTGAGAATACGCCCTGACAATGACACACTCAACAGCAGGGACAATAACTTAGTGAATATATTTATTTCATCAAAAAATGCAAAGAAAAGTGTTATGTGATAATGTAATATATTATTTTATATTCTTTGTTGTTGTACTATTTTCAATTTTTAATAAGAAAAATATTACACCAATAAATGCAATGTTCGTCATAACATTCCATAGGTTCCTCATTTCATATCATTATATCTCCAACACCAGTTAAAAAATGTACGTAACCCAGCCATTATGTTTAGTCACTCAAATGACTAAACATGTTTCTTAGGTGCAGCAGTTTTGGGAGAAGACGTTCCAGTGTAGATTCCCGCCTGCACCGCCCAAATGGACCGATGAAGGGGGGAGACTGTGCACAGGGCAGGAGAACCTGGCAACAGCAGAGACTGAGTTCCTTGATGTGTCAAACCTCAGGCCAGAATATAATGTGTACAAAGCAGTATATGCCATGGCACATGCCCTCCATGACATGCTGAGGTGTGTTCCAGGGAGGGGACCTTTTGTCAGGCAAACCTGCGCCAGTTTACAGAGACTAGAGCCATGGCAGGTTTGGTAAAATTTTGTGCCTCTATGTAACCATTACAGATTTCCGAACTTCATGATAAATGCTTTATTCCTATTCTTGTTAGTATTAATGGATATGATTTGAATAATCTAGTAACTAAATATATTAAATAAATGAATAAAATAATAACAATAATTGCAATTTGATGATACATATTTGAGCTGACCTTTGTACAATTTCAACCTTTGGTACAAAAGCTATTATTTGTTTATTTTTAATTCATAGTTAAACAATGTTATTTGTGATTTATTTTATCCCCCCTACATTTCTAGCTTGCATATTACTTGGATAGGATCAACTTTACCACACCTTTTGGGGATCAAGTGTCATTTGATGAGAATGGCGACGCTTTACCAATCTATGATGTAATGAACTGGCTTTGGCTCCCAGACGGGAGCACATTCGTTCAGAATATTGGTGTTGTCAAGGAGACCACCGCCAAAGGTGGAGAAACTACACTCAAAGAAGACATCATATTCTGGAATTTTGTGCCCAAAAAGGTCTGGTCTGTCAACATAACAATTTTCTGAACAAAACTGTCGAGCCAGTTAAGTTAAGAACTTTCCCAATAATTTGTAAATGTTTATATTTAATCTTCAGCCACCTCAATCAGTGTGTAGTGAGAGCTGTCCACCAGGCACCCGCATGGCCAGGAGGAAGAATCAGCCTGACTGCTGCTTTGACTGCATCCCTTGTTCAGAAGGAGAAATTAGCAATATGACAGGTTTGTGTGCCATGTAATATCTAATTATCTATTTGATCCTACTGGAAAGTGTAACCTTTCTCCAGTTTACATTTAAACCTTATTTTTCCTAGACTCGACTGAGTGCCTGAGTTGTCCAGAAGACTTCTGGTCAAGCCCTCAGCGTGACGTTTGTGTGCCAAAAATTACAGAGTTCCTCTCATACAATGAGCCCTTGGGCATATCCTTAACAACAGCCTCTTTGATAGGTACACTCAACTGTGCAATTGTGCTAGGAATCTTCACACATCATCGGACTACACCAGTGGTTAGGGCCAACAACTCAGAGCTTAGCTTCCTCATTCTACTATCACTCAAACTATGCTTCTTGTGCTCCTTGCTTTTCATTGGTCAACCAAGGCTCTGGACTTGTCAATTGAGGCATGCAGCCTTTGGGATCAGCTTTGTGCTGTGTGTCTCTTGTATCCTGGTGAAGACCATGGTTGTTCTGGCGGTATTTAAGGCCTCCAAACCAGCTGGTGGCAGTAGTCTGAAGTGGTTTGGGGCAGTGCAACAGAGAGGGACTGTTGTATTTCTGACTTTAATCCAAGCAGCAATATGCACAACCTGGCTTGTGTCTTCCTCACCCACTCCTAATAAAAACACACAGTATCACAATGACAGGATAGTAGTTGAGTGTGTAGTGGGGTCCAGAGTTGGATTTGGAGTATTACTAGGCTATATTGGCTTACTTGCAATTCTAAGTTTCTTGCTTGCATTCTTGGCACGGAATCTGCCAGATAACTTCAATGAAGCCAAGTTTATCACCTTCAGCATGCTAGTCTTTTGTGCTGTTTGGATAGCCTTCATCCCAGCTTATATCAACTCCCCTGGTAAATCTGCAGATGCTGTGGAGGTATTTGCCATTTTAGCTTCTAGTTTTGGCCTGTTAGGGGCCCTATTTGGACCAAAGTGTTTTATAATCCTGCTTAGACCTGAGAGAAACACTAAGAAGGCTATAATGGGACGAGGTGTCCCCAAATAATATAAACTATAAACTTTGATTTCTTTCAATTTCTTTTGAATCAATTGATTATGTGAATGTTTGTCAGATAATTTAGACTACTTAAGCTGCATTCAAGGCAACTATTGTGTTTATTCCCCAGTTTAAAAAGTAACATAATAAAGTAATTAAAACATAATTTGTCAAAATCAATTTGTTGTGCTGATTTTGCCTCGCAGCATTTTGTGTACATGCCTGCCACAAATGTAACCAATAACTATTTGGGCATTGTGATTAGACATTTTGCAAAGCATTTCAATAGTGATTCACTGCTATGTTAATGATCAGGTTAACCTTTCGGGTAGCCGAGAGACTGACTGTCCAGAATACTGCCTCCACCTTGTGGACATAATACAGTATACATGAACAATTCGAATGGAAGCAATGGCTGACTGCACAAACAGCTCATTTAAGCAATATTTTTGTGTGAGTTGTGACATTTGCATCCTGCCAATGACTAAAAAGTCAGTTGCCATTGGAAAGGTCTGAAATACAATTCATTTACTGTGGATGAGATTAAATAAATATATATATTCTTCTATTTTGCCATCTACAATGGGAGGTTTGAAAGTTCAAACGATGACTTAAGTCGACAAAGGGGTGGATCTTGTGCCTTCTATAAAGTTGGGCCGCTTGGGGCAGAGCACTTATTGAAATAGCCAATAGGGAGTTTGACGAGATGATTGCCTTGCTAGTCAGATATATTGTATGTATATGCTTAGTGATATTGCTCTCTCTATCGCCATGTCCTGTCTCGTCCTTTCTTTCTTCCTCTTGTCAGTTACAGGAACCGTTTAGTCTTAATGGCATGTATAAACAGGGAGACATTGTGCTGGGGGGTCTGTTTGAGATCCATTACATCTCTATCTTCCCAAAAACCTTTTTCACCTCCAAACCACAGCAGCCCATCTGCCAGGGGTGAGAATATGTATTTCTTAAACTGTTGAAATCATTTCCGTTATGACAGTATTAATAGGTTGCTAAGACTTTTAAATGGCTGATTGCAATCATGATTATGATTTTAGCTGTGAAGCATACTTTTGATCAAGATTATGGTTAATATTTGGATAGTGTTAATTCTTTCATGAGTATTGTGATAATGGTTGGTGGTAGTTTTGACATTCAAGGGTTCAGGCATTCCCAGACCATGCTGTTTGCAGTCGATGAGATCAACAGGAGCGACAGTCTTCTGCCAAACGTGACACTGGGATACAGACTCCATGATAACTGTGCCTCCCTCGGAGTTTCCTTCCGAGCTGCCTTTTCATTGGCCAGTGGCAAAGAGGAGAAGTTTGACCAGGCCGCAAGCTGCAGAGGAATCCCTGTGGTTGGGATCGTGGGTGATCCCTACTCAACTCATACGATTGCCATCTCCAGTGTTTTTAGTTTGTTCAAAATGCCCATGGTTAGTTTGCACCTTCCTTCCAATTACATTACTTTTTTGAAATTCAATAAAAATGTACATTATACTTTTGTTTGTTGTATCGGTAAAGGGAATACGTTATGTATGCTCTGTATGTTTTCGCAGGTGAGTTACTTTGCAACATGTTCCTGTCTCAGCGACAGGCAGCGATTCCCATCCTTTTTTAGAACTATCCCAAGTGATGCATTTCAGGTAAACATAAAGAAAGAGAGCTTCAAGTCGTAATCATTTAATTAATGATGATATTACATAGCGTTCACATAATTAAGACATGTAGAGTCTTTAATGTTTACTTGAACCCAACAAGGTGCGAGCTATGCTCCAGATTCTGAAGTGGTTTGGCTGGACCTGGGTTGGCCTGCTGGTCAGTGATGATGACTATGGTCTAAATGTAGCCCGCTCCTTCCAGTCAGAGCTGGCCCAGTCTGGTGGAGGCTGTCTGGCTTATCTAGAGGTTCTGCCGTGGGGAGACAACCCCGGTGAACTTCAAAGGATCGTTGGCATAATGAAGAAATCCACATCCCGTGTGGTCATTGTTTTCGCACATGAGAATCACATGTTGAAACTTTTGGGAGAGGTTAGGATGCAATTCTTTATGGACATAAAAATGTACTTTGCACTACCAACAACAATTAGTAACTATTCAATGATAATCATTGTGAAAATATACTAATTAGTCAGCATTGTGCCATATTGCGTTCACTAACAAATGTTCAACAATTGTTCTTAAAACAACTTCAGCGTGATTATCTAAAGAATATATTAACTTTTGATGATAACAAATTAACAAAAACACGTGAAATTTAGCTAAAAAGGTGAATAGCAGAATTTACCCTACAAAATATAACACACGGCTAATCTTTTATCTTTTACTCCTTGCAATCCACAGGTGGTGAGGCACAACGTTACAGGCCTCCAGTGGATGGCCAGTGAAGCCTGGACTGCCACCACTGTGCTCCAGATCCCCAGCTACATGCCTTTCCTTGCAGGCACTCTGGGCATTGCTATCCGCCGGGGGGAGATACCTGGACTTAGGGACTTCCTGCTGAGAATACGCCCTGACAATGACACACTCAAGAGCAGGGACAATAACTTAGTGAATATATTTATTTGTCAAATAATGCAAAGAATCATGTCTTACTTGTTGTACTATGATAGTAGATTAAAATATAACACCACATTTTTTTTATAAAAATAATGTTACCATGCGTTTCTCATTTTACCATATCGATTATTATTTTTAAAATGAACAGTTTAAGCTGTACACTGTTATGTTCAGTTATTTTACAAATAAACTGGTAGATCAATATATTAAAACATTGAACAATGAGTAGCACTCTCACGACTCCTATGACTAAACATGTTTTTTAGGTGCAGCAGTTTTGGGAGGAGACCTTCCAGTGTAGATTCCCGCCTGCACCGCCCAAATGGACCGATGAAGGGGGGAGACTGTGTTCAGGGCAGGAGAACCTGGCAACAGCAGAGACAGAGTTCCTGGATGTGTCAGACCTCAGGCCAGAATATAATGTGTACAAGGCGGTATATGCCATGGCACATGCCCTCCATGACATGCTGAGGTGTGTTCCAGGGAGGGGACCTTTTGTCGGGCAAACTTGCGCCAGTTTACAGAGACTAGAGCCATGGCAGGTTTGGTGAAATTTTGTGCCTCTATGTAACCATAAGAGATTTCCCAACTTCAAGAGAAATGCTTTAGTGTTATTACTTAAATTATTATTATTTATATAATTATTAATAACAATGATCAGAATAATGAACTAGTAACTGAATAAAAATCTAGTAATAGTATTAATAATAATGAGATAACTATAATAATCATTTGAATTATGAATATTTGAGCTTTATGCAATTCCCACGTGCATCCAAAAGCTATTATTTGTATTTTTATTTTTCAGAGTTTAACAATGTAATTTGTGATTTATATCTAGCTCGTTTATTACTTGGATAGGATCAACTTCACCACATCTTTTGGGGATCAAGTGTCATTTGATGAGAATGGGGAGGCTTTACCAATATATGATGTAATGAACTGGCTTTGGCTCCCAGACGGGAGCACGGTCGTTCAGAATGTTGGAATTGTCAAGGAGACCGCCACCAAAGGTGGAGAAACTACACTAAAAGAAGACATCATATTCTGGAATTTTGTGCCCAAAAAGGTCTGGTCTGTCAAGCCAACTACTTTCTATCCAACAACTATTGAGCTAGACAAGTTAAGAGCTATTCACTGATAAACAATTTGTAAAAGTTGACATTTCATCTTCAGCCACCTGGATCAGTGTGTAGTGACAGCTGTCCACCAGGCACCCGCATGGCCAGGAAGAAGAATCAGCCTGACTGCTGCTTCGACTGCATCCCTTGTTCAGAAGGAGAAATTAGCAATATGACAGGTTTTTGCATCATGTAACATCTAATTATCTATTTGATCCTTCTGGAAAGTGTAATCTTTCTCCAGTTTACATTTAAACCTTATTTTTCCTAGACTCGACGGAGTGCCTGAGTTGTCCAGAAGACTTCTGGTCCAGCCCTCAGCATGACGTCTGTGTGCCAAAAATTATAGAGTTCCTCTCCTACAATGAGCCCTTGGGCATATCCTTAACAGCGGCCTCTTTGATAGGTACACTTATCTGTGCAATTGTGCTAGGAATCTTCACACATCATCGAACCACGCCAGTGGTCAGGGCCAACAACTCAGAGCTTAGCTTCCTCATTCTACTGTCACTCAAACTATGCTTCATGTGCTCCTTGCTTTTCATTGGTCAACCAAGGCTCTGGACTTGTCAATTGAGACATGCAGCCTTTGGGATCAGCTTTGTGCTGTGTGTCTCGTGTATCTTGGTGAAGACCATGGTTGTTCTGGCGGTATTTAAGGCCTCCAAACCAGCTGGTGGCAGTAGTCTGAAGTGGTTTGGGGCAGTTCAACAGAGAGGGACTGTTGCATTTCTGACTTTAATCCAAGCAGCAATATGCACAACCTGGCTTGTGTCTTCCTCACCCACTCCTAATAAAAACACACAGTATCACAATGACAGGATAGTAGTTGAGTGTGTAGTGGGGTCCAGAGTTGGATTTGGAGTATTACTGGGCTATATTGGCTTACTGGCTATTCTCAGCTTCTTACTTGCATTCTTGGCACGGAATCTACCAGATAACTTCAATGAGGCCAAGTTTATCACCTTCAGCATGCTGGTCTTCTGTGCTGTTTGGATAGCCTTTATCCCATCTTATATCAACTCCCCAGGAAAATATGCGGATGCTGTGGAGGTATTTGCAATTCTAGCATCTAGTTTTGGGCTGTTAGGGGCCCTATTCGGACCAAAGTGTTTTATAATTCTGCTTAAACCAGAGAGAAACACTAAGAAGGCTATAATGGGACGAGGTGTTCCAAAATAATATAAATTATAGCCATATATTTATTTTAATTTATTTAGAATCAATTGATTATGTGAATGTCTCTCAAATAATTTAGACTACGTTACCTTTGAGTTCTTTGATCATATCATTTTTAAATAGATTGGATTTGTGATGCTCAGTTGACCAACAAATCTGTACAAAATAAAAAAAGAGATGGGGATCTTCTTGTAGGAACCTAAATGCCTATTCGCTTTATTTAAGTTAATATTTTAGGATAATGTTTTGACTTTCATAGGTGAAATAATATAATAGTTAATTGTGGTATTTTCATTTGTATTTTGAAATTCACTTTCATTATTTTGGTGTATGCGCACATTTAATTACTTTTATTTTGAAGCGCAAGAGG
>JAOPUA010000055.1:9402335-9412814 GCA_027122455.1 Trisopterus luscus
CACACATCTAGGTGGACACGCCCACTTGATGTGAGGCCGATTTCATATAAATATTTGATAAAATTAATAATATAAATGTTGTAAAACATTTAGGTATATCCTACACTGGCTCTATTTTATAGAATAGAGCCATTATATATAGAATATAGAGAGAGATTTATCTACTCAGGGCATTTGTGTATTGCATTTTATTGGCATTTAAAAAGTTGTATTAGTGACTTGAAACTCACTGAATGAATCTCGCAAAATTGTTTTATAACCAAAATGAAAGAATTAGAGTCAGAGTCCTTTTATGTCAATGTTTTGTGTTAACCTGGTTACGAAACGTAATCCTACTGTGAGGGACCGACGTGGTCACCCCACGTATCTGGGATACGGCCAACCGGATTCAGAGAGTGGGCACAAAATGAGGGCAATTGTCGGCAATCTTATGCTAGACAGTGAGAAGGGGAGGGTTTCACCTTCTCACACCTACACTACTACTGCAGCTTTTTTAAGTATGTTTTGTGTTGGGGTAACAGGCTACAAAGACATACAATAGAGTACTCTGATTACGTTTTGTTGATGTCAAAAAAGCATCAAAAAGACAAAACGCAGGCGCACATTTAGTGAAGTGGTCAAGTCAATCGCTTCTCATGAACACTTTTGAAAATAATCAGTTAGCATGCCTGGACAATTTAGAAATTTGTTTTGGATTGGAACATTTTTATACAAATTAAGTAACTTTATTATTTTTTGAGTTATTTCTAGGAACACTTCCATTTACTTGCACCCATTGTATATAGAACAGCCAAAATGTAAACATTGAAAAAATTGTCAATACCCATGAAAAATGTAATTGGATTATAGCCTAAATAGTGCATAGCACGAAAACATCAATTTTTAGTGCTATTATTATTGTTACGTTGTTTCATTTGCTTTTTGATTGGATCCAGACAGATAAAATGTACTGAAGCATCAAATGACATATACCATAAGAGAGTCAGCATCTGTTGAGAGTCTATATAAGCTGTTGTAATATGAAGGAGCCTCCTCATCCTTATTACGTAGCCCTTGTAGTAAGGATGAAGACTTCTGTAATTGTTATGTTTGGGCCATCTCTTTCTCTGGGATTTGTTGTGCTCAGTCTTTCTATTGCTTTGCAAGACTCCATAGATGGCCCTCTACAGAGACCTGACCCTACAGGGACTGAGAACGGTGGTAAGGTTGGGATTGGGAATTCATCTGATGCAGGGAATGCTACTAATTCTGTTAAATGTATGCTTCGAGGCAGTCCACGGCCCACTGGACTTACACTGGAAGGGGACTACCTTATTGGAGGTGTTTTTTCGATACATTACTCGATGAAAACAGTGAAGCATAACTACACCAGCCTACCAGAGCCTCTAGAATGTACAGGGAGGTGAGTTAGAGGGGAAAAATAGTGCACAGGTAAAAACGAATTTGATTTTACTGTAAAAACTTGCTGTAAAGATCGATGTTATTGAAATCTGCATCTTCATCAACCTTGATATAAACTATCTGTAAAATGTGATGAATGCATTTACCAATCTCTTGCAGCATAAACATGCGTGAATTGCAGTTTTCGCGTGCTATGATCTTCGCAGTTGAAGAAATTAACAACAGCTCGGAGCTTCTGCCAGGCATTACGCTTGGTTACCAAATTCATGACTCCTGTGCCTCGGTACCGGTAGCTGTCCAGGTGGCATTTCAGCTCACAAACGGCATGCAGCAGTTGTATGACTCAAACAAAGGGTGTTCACGATCTGGTAGGGTAACGGCTGTAGTTGGTGAGTCTGGATCCACACCAAGTATCAGCATGTCACGTATATTCGGGCCCTTCGATATACCACAAGTAATGTTGCTAACAATACAGTTTTTTTTATATACCCAGTGCCTTGTGTGGTGTTTTTTTTTTTGATACATTGTTTTTTTTTTCTTCTTCAGGTTAGTCACTTTGCTACATGTGCGTGTTTGTCTGACAAGACGCAATACCCAACCTTTTTTAGAACCATTCCAAGTGACCAGTTCCAGGCAGAGGCTCTTGCCAAACTCGTTAAACAATTTGGTTGGACTTGGATTGGCGCTGTCCGGTCTAGATCAGACTATGGCAACAATGGTATGGCGTCCTTTCTACGAGCAGCACACAAAGAGGGTATCTGTGTGGAATACTCTGAATCTTTCTATCGCACTGATCCACAGAGCAAGATTCAACAAGTTGCTGACGTTATCCGCAGGTTCATGAATTTAATTAATGACATTATTAACCAAAAAAGTACATTCATATACAGAAATGTTTTCTTTATCTTATTTTTTCTCCTTGAACATCACATATTTAAGCAACACATTATGTATATGGTTCCCTATTTAAGTATGGCTCTAAAGTAATTTTAATATCATATTTTCTAAGGTCTACAGCCTTGATTATCGTGGCATTCACAGCATTAGGAGACATGAGAATTCTGTTGGAAGAGTTGGCCAGCAAGCCCTTTCCGTCCCGCCAATGGATAGGCAGTGAATCCTGGGTAACTAATCATGAAATGCTGAGGTTTGGTTTTTGTGCTGGGGCCATTGGATTTGGTATTCCACAATCTGTTATACCTGGCTTTAGAGAGTACCTTCTGGATATTTCCCCTGCCAACGTAGCTACATCTCAGCTGCTTACTGAATTCTGGGAGGGGGCATTCAACTGCCAGCTAAAAAAAAGTGAGGATATAAATTCTTCCAACACATCTTTCATGTCATTTACTATTTTGACTTGACTGACACAGATATATGACACAGATTTTGGACAAACAGAAGCATAAAAATGTAGACATTTTTAGAAAGAAAATCGACATTAAGAAATGATAATACAAAAAAGTTTGTATATACATATAAATAAAGTATAATCATCATATATAATATGTTTATTATCACTATATTACATATTCCATTTTCTATTAAACATAAAAACCCACGCTTTCTGTTTGTCACCTAAACTTTGTCTCTGTTTATAGAGGCTGGCTCAGCACAAAGAGTATGTGATGGAACTGAAGATCTACAGAAGCTCCAAAGCCCGTACACTGATACCTCCCAGCTCAGAATCACAAACATGGTGTATAAAGCTGTTTACGCAATAGCACACGCTATGCACAATTTGTTGTGTAAGAAGATAAATTCCACAATGCAATGTGACCAATTCATCAAAATGGAGCCAGTGCAGGTCACTATTTATACTTAATGATAAAAAAGTTTTTAAAAAGTGACGGGTAGAAAATGTAAGTTTGTGTGCTCATGACCATTGTTTTTACTCTGATTACATATATCCAGGTCCTTAAACAGTTGAAAATGGTGAATTTCTCTCGTCATGGTTACCACGTCTCATTTGATGCCAATGGTGACCCTGTGGCCTTTTATGAGCTGATTAACTGGAAGAGAAATGAGAACGGTGGTCTGGAGTTTGTAAAAGTGGGACACTATGATGACTCACTGTCTATTGGCCAGAAGTTCACTATGATAAAGAACATCAGCTGGTCAGATGGTGGTGCACAGGCAGGAATAAATACTTCATCAATTCATTTAATTACAATTCTTGTCTTCTTGCTGCATATAAAGCTGTATGTTTTTGTGAATCAGGTGCCTGTGTCCGTATGCAGCGACAGCTGTCGACCGGGAACACGCAAGGTTCTCCAGAAGGGGAAACCGGTTTGCTGCTATGACTGTGTACCATGTGCTGAAGGAGAGATTAGCAATACTTCAGGTATTACACATTTTATTTGTGATTGTGCTGAAAAGTGCCAAAAGCCTCTTCTGATTCAATATTTGTTTTTATTTCCAGATTTGTCAGATTGTTTCCCTTGTCCCAATGAATTCTGGCCCAATGAAGTAAAAAACATCTGTCTTCCTAAGCCTGTTGAATTCCTCTCCATGCATGAGGTCCTGGGAATTATTTTGGCAGCATTCTCAGTTGGAGGAGCCTGTTTGACCATTGTTACAGCCATAGTGTTCTTCCAGCACAGAGCATCTGCTATTGTTAGGGCCAACAACTCTGAGCTAAGCTTCCTGCTGCTCTTCTCCTTGACCTTATGTTTCCTGTGTTCTCTGACTTTCATTGGTCCACCCTCAGACTGGTCCTGTATGCTTCGCCACACAGCTTTTGGGATCACCTTTGTCCTCTGTATCTCTTGTGTTCTGGGGAAAACTCTGGTTGTGTTGATGGCCTTCAGAGCTACACTGCCAGGTGATAATGTTATGAAATGGTTTGGGCCTGTACAGCAGAGAATGACTGTAGTAACTTTTACATTTGTTCAAGTTCTGATATGTATTTTGTGGTTGATTTTAAATCCCCCTGTCTCTATTAGAAACCTGACCACCTACAAGGATAAAATCATTCTAGAATGTGCATTAGGCTCAGCGATCGGTTTCTGGGCTGTGCTTGGGTACATCGGGGTCCTTGCTGTATTTTGTTTCGTTTTAGCTGTTCTGGCCCGAAAACTACCTGACAATTTTAATGAAGCTAAACTAATAACATTTAGTATGCTTATATTCTGTGCTGTTTGGATCACTTTTATTCCAGCTTATATCAGTTCACCTGGGAAGTTCACTGTAGCTGTGGAGATCTTTGCTATTTTGGCCTCTAGTTTTGGATTGATTTCATGTATTTTCCTTCCAAAGTGCTTTATTATTTTATTCAGACCGGATAAAAACACCAAAAAACATTTAATGGGTAAAGTGGGGTAAATGGGTTAATTATTATTTTAGTAAAATAATCATTCAAAGGGTTTATAACTTTTCCTATAACTTTTAATCATGTCAATTGGTGTATTTACTGTTGCAATACATTCCTGATTTGGTATTTTATTAATTCGACAAACAAATATAGAGATACTGCATTGAAATCACACGTGTATGGTTTATTACAAGAAAGAGCCACCAATTTTTAAAACTGGAAAGACCTCCGTAACCTCTGAACCATCTTGCACTAGTTGCGTGTCACTGTTTTGAGTCATTTGAACAACTTTTAGGGTCATACACAGTGCTCTATTATCCATTTGAGGGCTGATAAATAAAATGCAGATGAACAAGTTTTCCTAAAAGAGAGACATCAATCATTCGGATGAACAGGTTGCTTTGGCCTGGAGCCCCTGCCGCCTCTATGAGTTATGCTCCCTTACCCATTATTCATTCCTGGCTCTACCACTTCCATCAGAGCAGAGTGTGAAATGAGACGGTCCAGGGTAATCGTTCAGAATTATTAAGAATGATAATAATAGATAATAAGAAACCTTAATAGTTCAAACTTACATGGGGATGTGTGAATAAGGACAGGTATAGGACTACTCTTATATTCACAAACCTAAAATGAAACCGGATGATGCAGGCTGGTTATTACTATAATTAAGATCAATGAAGCGGGCTATATGTTTATGGTTAACTGTAGCCTACCATTATTGAAAGTTGGGCAATTTAAAGAGCGATAACGTGTAATGCAGGACGAGAGCTAAGTGTTTCAGTGATACAATGTAATGACAGCGCATCATGTCCACAATCCGTTTTGACCACAATCGTTTTTGAGTCACATCAGGGGCTCCTCTCATTGCTAGTTCCCATCAGACAACAAGATGGCGCTCCTCGGTGCCATGCCGTCGCTCATTGAAAACAAATGTATTGCGGGTGCTCCCAGGGCCAGTTATTATCACGTTTCTCGGCCAGCCCTAATTTAAATGCTTTGTTGTAGCATTTGACCATTTTGAAACGTTGAGCTGCCCTCCTGACTGATTTTAAAAGTCACCTAGTGTGTGAGCTTGGTATTAATCACAAAACCTTAATTTTTCTTAAGGTGTGCAGGATGAGGACAAGACAAAACAACACAGAGTGGTGCAGGCTAGGCTATTACAAGACTAAGATTATTAACATAGAAGAGCTAGCCAACTGAATATCAGCACAGGGATTAATATGTTACCACCATCTAGTGGTTCTAATAAGTTAATTCAGTCTGTGGCGGTTATTTCAATACAGATAAAAAAACAGATGCTATATCTTTGGAATCACTTATGGAATACCACCAACCATACAGTACAGGCCCTCCCCTAAAGTTTTTGCCCAGTCATGATAGGTATTTTAAACAATAAAGAATGATGCAACTGGCAAAGGGGATGGCATTAGACTGTTTATAAAGTCAAGTGTTTCAGAAATAATTTATTTTGCAAGAGAAAAATATGATTGAAAGGCTGTCATGAGAGTCCATAAAGAATCACATTTGCTTTTGTGTGCATGTTTATTTTTGCTCTCTTTCTCCTCTCACATGTCTTCAACAGGTCCCTTATTGTGTAGATTACAGAGACGATTTAATCTGAATGGCATGCACAGGTTTGGGGATGTTGTTTTGGGGGGGATCTTTGAGATCAACTTTTTCAGTGCTTTTTCTGAACATTTTACTTCAGAGCCAAAAGATCCCATCTGCTACGGGTATGTCTAGGATTGTGATTGTCAATGCTGTTATATAATGACATGTAACAAGTTTGTTTAGATAAAATAATATTAATAATAATAACAATAATAAATATTGACAAATTGTACTTTTTAGCTTTGATCTTGTAGGGTTCAGACAGGCCCAGACCATGGCCTTTGCTGTTGATGAAATCAACAGAAACTCCAAACTGCTTCCTAATATATCATTGGGATACAGTCTTTATGATAGCTGCGGCAAACTAGGGATCTCATTCCGTGCAGCTCTGTCTATGACCAGTGGGAGAGGAGAGCCGTTTCAATTAAATGAGAGCTGTTACGGGAATCCTCCTGTGCTAGGAATCGTGGGAGATACTTCCTCAACCCGTACTATTGCTGTTTCTAGCATAGTAAGCTTGTACAGTTTACCAATGGTAAGTTGTCACCTATTTTCCAATCCGAAAAGGCTTCTGGTTGATTGACATTACTTTTTAAAGGCCAAGGCCAAATGCATTTGATTGAAATTGATGCAGATGGATCATAACTAATAATTGTTTTATCTTTTTTTACGTTTGACAGGTGAGTTTTTTTGCCACATGTTCCTGTCTGAGTGACAGGAGCCGGTTCCCATCTTTCTTTAGAACTATTCCAAGCGATTCATTTCAGGTATAGCGCTTTCATTACCACAGGAACAATATTTATGAACCTTTTGCAACATAAATTATCTGCATGCAACTCAAGGCCTTAAAAGTTTATTAATGCCTTGATTCTGGCTAAACTATTACACATTTATTTATTCAACCAGGTGCGGGCAATGCTCAAAATTCTCAGCCGGTTTAACTGGACTTGGGTTGGCCTTTTGATCAGTGATGAAGACTACGGACGCCACGCCGCACATTTATTTCAGTCAGACCTGGCTCAGTCTGGTGGAGGCTGTCTGGCTTATCTAGAGGTTCTGCCATGGGTGAACGATGTGGCTGAGCTGCAGAGGATTGTTAGCATAATGAAGAAATCCACATCCCATGTGGTTATTGTTTTTGCACATCCAAGTAACATGCTTAATCTAATGGAAGAGGTTGGTTATTAAAAAGGGATCTAGTGCTGATTATTTTCTGTTCATGTTTGCTTGAAATATAATTAGTTAGATGTTTCAAAATTGAAATTTTAACTTCTTAATGCATATATTTTGTGCATTATAATTCCCAGGTAGTGAAGCAGAATGTAACAGGCCTACAATGGATGGCCAGTGAAGCCTGGAGTGCAGCCAAAGTACTCCATACTCCCAGCTACATGCCTTTTCTTGCAGGCACTCTGGGAATTGCCATCCGCCGGGGAGAGATACCAGGACTAAGGGACTTCCTACTGAGAATACACCCTGACAATGACACACTCAGCAGCCAGGACAACAACTTAGTGCGGGTTTCTCCTAACAGACTCAGTTTTTGATATGCCTCCCTTGTTCGAACACCTTTGTTCAACAGACATGTGATCTCAACACTGCTTATGCTTGCTTATTATTCCCCTTCATTAGGTAAAGAAGTTTTGGGAGCACATATTTCGGTGTAAGTTTGTTTCTGCTGGAATGGAAGTGGAAGGTCAGACTCAAGAACGGCTATGTACAGGAAATGAGGTACTAGGGAATATAGAGACTGAATTCCTGGATCTGTCTAACCTCAGGCCAGAGTATAATGTGTACAAGGCAGTATATGCACTGGCACATGCCCTGCATGACCTTCTGCAGTGTGTTCCAGGGAGAGGGCCTTTCAAAGGGCAAAGCTGTGCCAGTTTACAGGGACTAGAGCCATGGCAGGTCTGTTTTCAGTTCAATATAATTTTATGGCCTTATTTCGCTGTGATTTATTTTCTGATTAAATCTAATTGGACACAGTTCAACTGTGTGCAATGATTAACTGTTTTCAATGTTGTTTACGTGTTTTGTCTACAGATTTTATATTACTTGCAAAGGGTCAACTTCACTACAGACTTTGGTGATCAAGTGTCATTTGATGAGAATGGGGATGCTTTACCAATCTATGATGTGATGAACTGGAGGTGGCTTCAAGATGGAAGAACAGAGGTTAACAATGTGGGAGAGGTCAAAGAATTGGCTTCAAAAATCATTGGCCTTATCCTTGATGAAGACAAAATCTTCTGGAATTTTGAATCAAAAAAGGTCTGCTTACCTTTTGTCAGGGACATGCTTCAATGATCAAATTAAATAATTTGATTAATAATTAACTTATTTTTATGTAATTAACTTTTTCTCCCTTAGCCTCCTGAATCAGTGTGTAGTAAGAGCTGTACCCCAGGCACCCGCATGGCCAGAAAGAAGGGTGAACCTGTCTGCTGCTTTGATTGCATTCCTTGTTCAGAAGGAAAAGTTAGCAATGGAACAGGTTTGTTTGAAATACAAGTATTTATACAATGCACATTTTGAGTCAAAAATGACCAAAATAATAAGTTCCTCTTTTCCATTAGATTCAACCGAATGCACCAGCTGTCCTGTGTCTTTTTGGTCCAACATCCAGCGTGATCACTGCATACCCAAAAGCATGGAATTTCTTTCCTATGTGGAACCCCTGGGAATCTCCTTGACCACTGCTTCATTATCTGGCACACTTTTATGCACTATTGTTTTGGGAATCTTCACCTGCCATCGTACCACGCCAGTGGTTAGGGCCAACAACTCAGAGCTTAGCTTCCTCATTCTACTGTCACTTAAACTATGCTTCTTGTGCTCCTTGCTTTTTATTGGTCAACCAAGGCTGTGGACTTGTCAGTTTAGGCATGTTGCCTTTGGAATCAGCTTTGTGCTGTGTATCTCGTGTATCCTGGTGAAGACCATGGTAGTTCTGGCAGTATTCAAGTCCTCCAAACCAGGTGGTGGTAGTCTGAAGTGGTTTGGGGCAGTTCAACAGAGAGGGACTGTCGTATTTCTAACTTTAATACAAGCAGCAGTTTGTCTAACATGGCTTGTGTCTTCCTCACCAGCTCCTCATGAAAACACAGACTACTACAATGACAGGATAGTAGTTGAGTGTGTAGTGGGGTCCACAGTAGGATTTGGAGTATTACTGGGCTATATTGGCTTACTGGCTATTCTCAGCTTCTTACTTGCATTCTTGGCAAGGAATCTACCAGATAACTTCAATGAGGCCAAGTTTATCACCTTCAGCACGCTGGTCTTCTGTGCTGTTTGGATAGCCTTTATCCCAGCATATATTAACTCCCCTGGAAAATATGCAGATGCTGTGGAGGTATTTGCCATTCTAGCTTCTAGTTTTGGGCTGTTACTGGCCCTATTTGGACCGAAGTGTTATATAATTCTCCTTAAGCCTGAGAAAAACACTAAGAAAGCTTTAATGGGACGAGGCACACCTAGAGCATAGAAACATTGCAATGATTTGTCATTGTTCTTTTAATAAATACATTTAATCACTGAGTTTCTTTTGAATTTCGACAATAGCATTCTATAATGATTTCCTTGATTGGCTAAATTAGCATCTTGTAGCTATTTTAAATGTAAATCACATATAAATCTGTAATGACTAGCTTGACCAACATATTTGTCAAAATAGAGAACAAATAAATGCATATTATATTCAACATCTTCATGTTTTTTTGCCATAAAACACAATCCTGTTTTTTTTGTTTTTTAAGAGAGGTTAGACCCTCGATATCGGACCACCGGATTCCATCCACTTCTGGCCCTCACTCTGAAGCATGAAAATAGTAAATAATGTATCCAATACAATGAACGTGTAACCCAGACCGCATACTTTTTTGTAAATGATTTAACAAAATGCTGCTAGACCAATGACTTCTTTGGTATCAATTAGTAGTCGTACTACCATACGACTAAGAAGTGCTTTTTTCTTAATGAAAGTAACACCAGCGATTGCCCGACCAATGCAAAATTGGTCAAACAAGTTGACTAATTGACTAACAGAGCCAAACTTGCCAGCCTGTAAAAAAAAAAAGCATGCATTGTTAGAAAAATTACATGTGTAAGGTCTAAGAGCTTGATGATACACAACATGCTCATACTTA
>JAOPUA010000055.1:9412914-9440545 GCA_027122455.1 Trisopterus luscus
TGCATGCTTTTTTTTTTTACAGGCTGGCAAGTTTGGCTCTGTTAGTCAATTAGTCAACTTGTTTGACCAATTTTGCAGCGATATTATTTATTATATTAGACAGGCTGCCTGCTGTTGAGGGCCCCGGCAGCCTGTCTAATATAATAAATAATATCGCTGTTTGTTTGATGGAAGGGTGGCACCTCTGTGAAAGGTTTGGTTGGTTGGATCAACACCTGCACCAAGGCACTTAGTTCTGCCAGGGTATAGGGTGTGTTTTTCCATTGTTCTGTGAAAATAAAGTCCCATAGTCGCACAGTGTGTGAGGCCTGGGAGTTGTCGTACAATAATAAGCCTGGGCTCGCATCTGGTTATTCCCTTGCTGCTCACCATGTATTCATAACACAGTCCAGGAACTCCCCCAAAATGTTTGCCCAGCACTGATAGGCATTTACAATCGTAAAAAATTTGGTTAGTGGCAAGGGGGTTGGCATTTAACTATTATAAGGTCGAGACATAATTTAGATTACAAAAGCTTGGGTCAGATTGGAGGGCCGTCATGAGAGCCCATAAAGAATCACACTTGCTTGTAGCTGTATGTTTATTTTTATTGTCTTTCTCTTCTCATATGTCTTCAACGGGTCCCTTTTCTTGTAGATTACGGAAACAATTTAATCTGAATGGAATGCATAAATCTGGGGACATTATTCTGGGAGGGATCTTTGAGATCAACTTTTTCACAACATCTTCTGAACATTTTACTTCAGAGCCAAAAGATCCTATCTGCTATGGGTGAGCATGTCTAGGGTTATGATAATCAAGGCTTTTTAACTTAAAAATACTGTTTATACACAACAGACTTTGTATTAATATTGTTTTCTAGCTTTGATCTTGTAGGGTTCAGACAGGCTCAGACCATGGCCTTTGCTGTTGATGAAATCAACAGAAACTCCAAACTGCTTCCTAATATATCGCTGGGATACAGTCTATATGATAGCTGTGTCAAACTAGGGATCTCGTTCCGTGCAGCTCTGTCTATGACCAGCGGGAGAGGAGAGCCGTTTCAATTAAATGAGAGCTGTTACGGGAATCCTCCTGTGCTAGGAATCGTGGGAGATACTTCCTCTACCCGTACTATTGCTGTTTCTAGCATATTAAGCTTGTACAGTCTACCAGTGGTAAGTTATCCATATTTTCTAACAAAGGACAAGGTTAAGTAACGGCTAAATAATTTGATTCAGATGCATCATAATTTATTTAAAAAAAAACGTTTCACAGGTGAGTTATTATGCCACGTGTTCCTGTCTGAGTGACAGGAACCGGTTCCCATCTTTTTTTAGAACTATTCCAAGTGATGCATTTCAGGTAGAGAGCTTTCATTACCACATAAACAATATTTGTAACAATGAGTCTTTAGCATCATAAATGATCTGCATGCAACTCAAGGCTTTCAAAGTTTAATTAGATATTGAAAGATGAAGGAAAATATTCCCCCTTGCAGCTCTGCAAGCTATAACATATTTATTTATTCAACCAGGTGCGAGCTATGCTCCAAATTCTCAGGCGGTTTAACTGGACTTGGTTTGGACTCTTGATCATTGACGAAGACTACGGACGCCATGCTGCCCGTTTATTCCAGTCAGACCTGGCCCAGTCTGGTGGAGGCTGTTTGGCTTATCTAGAGGTTCTACCCTGGGGAAACAATATGGCTGAGCTGCAGAGGATCGTTGGCATAATGAAGAAATCCACATCCCGTGTAGTTATTGTTTTTGCACATCCAAGCAACATGCTTAATCTAATGGAAGAGGTTGGTTATTTTGGTATGAATAGGGATCTGGTGATGGTTATTCTGTTTGCATATTTAACAAAGGCAGTAAAATAATATATCAACACAAATATAGATATATAATGTATAGAATATAATTTGTTAATCAATACCACAGGTAGTAAAGCAGAATGTTACAGGCCTTCAGTGGATGGCCAGTGAAGCCTGGATTGAAGACAAAGTACTCCATATTCCCAGCTACAGGCCTTTTTTGGCAGGCACTCTGGGCATTGCCATCCGCCGGGGGGAGATACCAGGACTCAGGGAATTCCTACTGAGAATACGCCCTGACAATGACTTACTCCGCAGCCAGAACAACAATATAGTGGGGATTTCACCTAACCTTTTATGTTTTATAGGAACACTTTTGAATATATATGTAATCTCAATGCTACTAATGTTTCCTTATGAACCCTTCCTATTTATCAATTCCCCTTCATTAGGTGAGGCAGTTTTGGGAGCATGTATTTCAGTGCAAGTTCGTAATCCCTGGCATGGAGTTTGAAGGGCAGACTCTAGAAAGACTATGTACAGGGAATGAGAGTCTAAGGAATATAGAGACTGCATTCCTGGATCTGTCTAACCTCAGGCCAGAGTATAATGTGTACAAGGCAGTATATGCCCTGGCACATGCCCTAGATGACATTATGCAGTGTGTTCCAGGGAGTGGGCCTTTCCAAGGTCAAAGTTGTGCCAGTGTACAGGGACTAGAGCCATGGCAGGTCTGTTTTCAGTTCAATATAATTGTATTGATCTACTTGCTCTGATTTATTTGTAGGTTTAATTTAATAAATAAATAGTTCGACTGGTTTTCAATAGTTTTACAGTTTTTTGTGTCCTACCATACAGATTTTATATTACTTGCAAAAGGTCAATTTTACTACAGCCTTTGGTGACCAAGTGTCCTTTGATGAGAATGGGGATGCTTTACCAATCTATGATGTGATGAGCTGGAGGTGGCCCCCAGATGGAAGAGCAGAGGTTAAAAATGTGGGAGAGGTCAAAGAAATGGCCTCAAAAATCGTTTATCTTATCCTTGATGAAGACAAAATCTTTTGGAATTTTGAATCAAAAAAGGTCTGCTTCAAAACGACATATTGATGGTGTCTTATTTAATTTATATGATGACAATATGAAATACCTTTAAATGCAATCAACTTATTCCCCACTTAGCCTCCCAGGTCAGTATGCAGTGAGAGCTGTCCCCCAGGCACCCGCATGGCCAGAAAGAAGGGTGAACCTGTCTGCTGCTTCGACTGCATCCCTTGTTCAGAAGGAGAAATTAGCAATCAAACAGGTCTGTTTGAAATACATATATTCATACAATGCAGATCTTTAGTCAAAATAAATGACCAAAGATAATAATTAGTTGTTGTAATGAATGAATTCTTGTTTGTTAGATTCAACAGAATGTACCAGCTGTCCACAGAATTTTTGGTCCAACCTCCAGCGTAATCATTGCATCCCCAAAAGTATGGAATTTCTTTCCTATGTAGAACCCCTGGGAATCTCGTTGACCACTGCCTCATTATTTGGAGCACTTTTATGCATTATTGTTTTGGGAATCTTCACCCATCATCGGACCACACCAGTGGTTAGGGCCAACAACTCAGAGCTTAGCTTCCTCATTCTGCTGTCACTCAAACTATGCTTCTTGTGCTCCTTGTTTTTCATTGGTCAACCAAGGCTGTGGACTTGTCAGTTGAGGCATGCAACATTTGGGATCAGCTTTGTTCTGTGTGTCTCGTGTATCCTGGTGAAGACCATGGTAGTTCTGGCGGTTTTCAAGGCCTCCAAACCAGGTGGTGGCAGTAGTCTAAAGTGGTTTGGGGCAGTTCAACAGAGAGGGACTGTTGTATTTCTGACTTTAATACAAGCAGCAGTTTGTACAACATGGCTTGTGTCTTCCTCACCAGCACCTCATGAAAACACAGAATACTACAATGACAGGATAGTAGTTGAGTGTGTAGTGGGGTCCACAGTAGGATTTGGAGTATTACTGGGCTACATTGGCTTACTGGCTGTTCTCAGTTTCTTGCTTGCATTCTTGGCACGGAATCTACCAGATAACTTCAATGAGGCCAAGTTTATCACCTTCAGCACGCTGGTCTTCTGTGCTGTTTGGATAGCCTTTATCCCAGCTTATGTTAACTCCCCTGGAAAATATGCAGATGCTGTTGAGGTATTTGCCATTCTATCTTCTAGTTTTGGCCTGTTACTGGCCTTATTTGGACCAAAGTGTTATATAATTCTCCTTAAGCCTGAGAAAAACACAAAAAAAGCTTTAATGAGACGAGGCACACCAAGATCATAAAAAAGTGCAATGATTAAGTTAAATGTTTATGGATTTAGTCAGTTTATTGTCAAATGTTAACTACATTACCTAGATTAAATGGTTTGTCATGCTTAGTTAAAAAATATTGCCATTTTAAATTGAATAAAGTTATGTATATGTAATGATTTTTATTGTTTGTTTTATTTGACGAAACTAGCAAGGCTTATTTTTATACTCACTCAATTTTGGTTATATAGCACCTTTCAAACAACTATGCAGCCCAACACGCTTCACAGAGCAAGTCTAAAAGAAAACTACAAAACAGTAGTAAACAATTGCAACAATTATATTACAAAATTAATAAATGTCAATCAAATGAAAAAACAAGGGATTCAAAAGTATTTAACCCATGAATAATGGTTATCTTCATAAAGTGCTAACGACCGAAGGAGCACAGACTTTTGCCCAAAACATTATGATCTCAGTCTTGTCTTATTCAGCTGTAGGATGTAGGATGTTGTGTGACATCGATGCATTAATGAAATATAAACATTGCAATAACCAATTAATGGGGTTAACATTCAACATTCAACATTTTCTAAAATATTACCATAGGGACTACAGATGAAAATGATATTTTTTGCTAACTGGCATGCTTACATTTTGGGGTCAACAAAACATTTCAGTTGATGTGCATTTTTCCTTTTAAATAAACAAATAGATAAAGGCAGTTTTTAGAAGGGGCAGTAGTTGCTCAAAGCTGTGTAATCTATTATTACCTTTTTGGGGAAGCTTCTAATCACTGCCATTTTTAAGTCGGTAGGTAAGGCGCCTGTGAACAGTGAACAGTTGCTAACAATAACAATAATAATTATGCATTCCTCTGAAAGGCAGTAAGACATTTTTTTTGGATCAAGTGAGCAGGTTTTAATTCATAAACCGCCATTCCAATCACCTATGAATTAATCAATGTTGCCACAGTATTATCTGATGTTTCTTTAGAGACTCATCAGAGCCCCAATTTCCTAGCCCAAGGGTTCCATTCACTTCTTGCCTTTAACCGCATGGATGTAAATAGAATTCAATGCATGCAATAACACACACCTGGACCCTTAATCAGGGTAAGCCAAAGACATGTATTTTTGCTTGGCCAGTTAAGGTTAAATGACCCCAAATAAATTGTGCATAATGGAATGTTTTTTATACCAACAAATAACTTGCAATGAGGTTTCAGGGGTGGTGCAAAAATGAAACAAATGGAACCTTTCTTTGAACAGATGTATTTTTTTTTTATGAAACTGCGTAGTTGTGTCACATTATTAAGGCATTTTAATTTGACATGTAAACAACTAAGTACATAAGTCTGCCTATGTAACGCAATGAAACAAAATAATGTATTTTATTTTATTATATCCTTATTCCATTACCTATCCTCACTACATCTTAATTAAAAAGCTCATTAATGAAACAACAAAAAAGCATCTTGAGTTATTTTTTACCCATTACATTTTTCTTGGTGTTTTTCTCTGGCCTAAACAAAATTATGAAACATTTAGGAACAAATATACAGATAATCAATCCAAAACTAGAGGCCAAGATGGCAAAAATCTCCACAGCCACAGTGAACTTCCCAGGGGAACTGATGTAAGCTGGAATAAAAGTAGTCCAAACAGCACAGAATATGAGCATACTAAATGTGATAAGCTTAGCTTCATTAAAATTGTCAGGTAGTTTTCGGGCTAAAACAGCTAACACAAAACAAAATACAGCAAGGAGCCCGATGTACCCAAGCACAGCCCAGAAACCGATCGCTGAGCCTAATGCACATTCTAGAATGATTTTATTCTTGTAAGTGGTCAGGTTTCTAATAGAGAAAGGAGGCTTCAGAACCAACCAAATAATGCATATCAGAACTTGAACAAATGTAAAAGATACTACAGTCATTCTCTGCTGTGTAGGGCCAAACCATTTTGCTACATTGCTTCCTGGTTGTGTAGCTTTAAACGCCATCAACACCACTAAAGTCTTGCCCAGAACACAAGAGATACAGAGGACAAAGGTGATCCCAAAAGCTGTGTGGCGAAGCATACAGGACCAGTCTGAGGGTGGACCAATGAATGGCAGAGAACACAGGAAACATAAAGTCAAGGAGAAGAGCAACAGGAAGCTCAGCTCAGAGTTGTTGGCCCTAACAATAGCAGATGCTCTGTGCTGGAAGAACACTATGGCTGTAACAATGGTTAAACAGGCTCCTGCTATAGAGAATACTGCCAAAATAATTCCCAGGACCTCATGCATGGAGAGAAACTCAACAGGCTTAGGAAGACAGATGTTTTTCTCTTCATTGGGCCAGAACTCATTGGGACAAGAGAAACAATCTGACGAATCTGGAAAGAATAACACAAAATATTGAATCAGGAGAGGCTTATGAAAAATGTTCAGCATCATCGTGAATAAAATGTTTGATACCTGAAGTATTGCTTATCTCTCCTTCAGCACATGGTACACAGTCATAGCAGCAAACCGGTTTCCCCTTCTGGAGAACCTTGCGTGTTCCCGGTGGACAGCTGTCGCTGCATATGGACACAGGCACCTGATGCACACATAAACATACAGCTTTACATGCAGCAAGAAGACAATAATTGTAATTAAATGAATTAAAGTAGTTATTCCTGCCTGTGCACCACCATCTGACCAGCTGATGTTCTTTATCATATTGAACTTCTGACCAATAGGAAGCGAGTCATCATAGTGTCCCACTTTTACAAACTCCAGACCACCATTTTCATTTTTCTGCCAGTTAATCAGCTCATAGAAGGCCACAGGGTCACCATTGGCATCAAATGAGACATGGTAACCATGACGAGAGAAATTAACCCTTTTCAACTGATCTAAAACCTGTATATAGTGAAAACAATGGTCAATATCTATATCAATATAGCAAACATAATTTAAATCAATAACATTTTTAACAAAGATATATATACAGTATGTATATATTTATTGACCTGCAGTGGCTTGATCTTCATGAATGGAGCACATTGTACAGTGGAGTTTATCTTCTTACACACTATATTGTGTATAGCGTGTGCTATTGAGTAAACAGCTTTGTACACCATGTTTGTGATTCTGAGTTGAGAGGTGTCAGTGTATGGGCTTTGGAGCTTCTGTATATCTTCAGTTCCATCACACACACTGTCCGCTGAGCCAGCCTCTATAAACCGAGACATAGGCTTGATGTGACAAAATATATTTTAGGGTTTTCATGGTTTGCAAAAACTGTCTCAAAATAACTCAATTTTACAAGGCAACTGAAAGCCTAGCCTTTTTTCATACATTATTTTTTTTGTAGTATAAGTAGAACCAATTTTCTAAAAGCTTCTATGTTAGTTTATTTGGTTTCATCAAAGTCCATTCGGTTAATGTCCAAAATAAGTATCAGGTCTAATTGTTAAATGGTATGACAAATTGATTCATCTCACTTTTTTCCAGCTGGCAGTTGAATGCACCCTCCCACAATTCAGTAAGCAGCTGAGACGCAACTACTTTGGCAGGGGAAAGATCTAAAAGGTATTCTTTAAATCCAGGTACCACAGATTGTGGAATACCAAATCCAATTGCCCCAGCACAAATGCCAAACTTCAGAAATTCAGGAGCAGTTCCCCATGCTTCACTGCCTATCCATTGTCTGGGAGGAAAGGGCTTGCGGTCCAATTCCTCCAACAGAATCTTCATATCTCCTGATGCTGTGAATGCCACGACAACAGAGGCTGTAGACCTGAAAATATGGGATACAATTACTTTAAGGTCATAACAAAAAAGAGAAACATAGACATAATGATCTGCCTACATATGGGATGTTTATAAAGAACAAATGTTTACAAATCACAATCTAAAAAAGTTAAAAGAAATATAGACATTATTTTTTTTACCTCATTCAAAATTTCAAATCATAATTTTGTCTACTACAATATGAATCATTAACTCATAAACCTGCGGATAACGTCAGCAACTTGTTGGATCTTGCTCTGTGGATCAGTACGATAGAAAGATTCAGAGTATTCCACACATATACCCTCTTTGTGCACTGCTCTTAAAAAGGACGCCATCCCATTGTTACCATAGTCTGATCTAGACCGGACAGCGCCAATCCAAGTCCAACCAAAATGTTTCACAAGTTTGGCAAGAGCTTCTGCCTGGAACTGGTCACTGGGGATGGTTCTAAAAAACGTTGGGTATTGCATCTTGTCAGACAAACACGCGCATGTAGCAAAGTGACTAACCTGAAGGCGAAAAAAAACATGACAATGCTTTTTAAAGAAAAACACGCCACACAAGTTACTAGTTATACATAAAAATTCTGTATAGAAAAATTACTTGTGGAATGTCAAAGGGCCCGATGATTCGCGAAATGCTCATACTTGGCGTGGATCCAGACTCACCAACTACAGCTGTTACCCTACCAGATTGTGAACACCCTTTGTTTGAGTCATACAATTGCTGCCAGCCGTTTGCGAGCTGAAATGCCACCTGGACAGCTACGGGAACCGAGGCACAGGAGTCATGGATTTGGTAACCAAGTGTAATGCCCGGCAGAAGCTCCGAGCTGTTGTTAATTTCTTCGATGGCGTAGACCATAGCACGCGAAAAGCGCAATTCACGCGTGTCCATGCTGCAGAGAGATGGGTAACAATACGATCATTACATTAAAAAGATAAATGTTTGATTCATTGTTAATGCAGCTGCAGATATTCTTTATTGATCTGATATAACACATTATATATTTATTGATAATATTTATATAATATTTATATTAAGAAAAATGTGTGTTCCACAACAAATCCAATTTTACCTGTGCACTATTTTTCCTGTCTAACTCACCTCCCTGTACATTCTAGAGGCTCTGGTAGGCTGGTGTAGTTATGATTCACTGTTTTGATGTAGTTATGTATTGAAAAAACACCTCCAATAAGGTAGTCCCCTTCCAGGGTGAATGCAGAGGGCCGGGGACTGCCCCGAAGGATACATTTAACAGAATTGGTAGCGTTCCCTGCATCAGATAAATTCCCAAGCCCAACCTTACCACCATTCTCTGGCCCTGTAGGGCCAGGTCTTTGTAGGAGGCCATCTGCAGACTCTTTCAATGCAAGAGCAAGACTAAGCACAACCAATCCCAGAGAGAGGGTTTGCCCAAAAATAATTACAGAACTCTTCATCCTTATCAACGTAGGGCATAGGGTGTAACAAAGTAGGGTTGGTTTAGCTCACGAGGTAGACCAGGTTGACTTGTAACCAGAAGGTTGCTTGTTTGATCCCCGCCTCCTCCTAGTGTCGATACTAACAAAACCTAACTGCTCCTGATGAGCTGGATGTCACCTCGCATGGTTGGCCCCACCGTCAGTGTGTATTAACCCTTGTAAGTCGCTTTGGATAAAAGCATCTGTGAAATGTAGGCATGCGGATGAGCTGGCTTCTTCATTACAACAGTATATATAGACTCTCCAATAGCTGCTGACTCTTTGTTACAGTATACGTAATTTACTGCTTCAGTACATTTTGTTTCTGGAACCAATCAAAAAGCAGAAGAAACAAAATAACAATTCTATGAATATAAATTACATAGCTGACTCACAGAGACTTACATTATCTTCGCTATAACGCAATCACAGTTCTTGATCGAACCCATTTTTGAGGCAAGATATAATGTATAATGTTTCCCTTGGTAATTTAGTTCATTTTACTCAGAGTAAACGCAACAGCATCATAAAACAGCAAAGCATATTTTTAGTAAGGTCTACTATATGAAGACATAATGGTCAAGTTGGTTGTACTTTTGAAATATAATTTTTTTATGTCCAATTCTTTCATTTAGATGTGTTATACTTTCTTAAAATTAAATTACAATGTGTGATGTGGTTGTTTTTACGTACAGTGTAATTAAAACAAAATTAATATGCAGGTTGTTTTTCTAAGGCAAAACAACGTGAAATAATACGATTCTTGCTGTAACACAATCATGTCAGTCATTTAGGGGCCCCAATAACCACGTTACAGCAAAGATTAAGTGTACAACTCAAAATAGTACTTCAAATCAATTAAATAAGCAAACATCTTCCAGCGCTACAATTTAAAAATAAGAGGTAGAGCAATCGAAAAACGTTCATGGCCCAGGATCTATACAGATTAGATGTGTAGGAACTATTGATGCGAATTCAATCAAACCACCTCCTGAATTCAATCCATTTTAGTGAGTAATCAAAGTGCTGATTTTAAAATGTGTTTACAATTTGGTTGGTCTTTATACACCGAGTTGCTATCTAGGTGTTCCTCGAAATAATTTCTCATAAATTAAGATTAAAATATATATATATATATATATAAATATATATGTGTGTGTGTGTCCATGTGTGAAACATGACATGTTTCACACATGGACAAGATGGATGAGATGATGTTAAAGATGCAATGTGTAGGATTTACTGGCTTCTAGTGGTGATGTTGCAGATTGCAACTAATTTTATTTAAAAAATAGTGTCACTGTGCATTTATTCCCTCTTGTATTCCATTGTAATGTTTTCCATTGATGTGTTATGTTTATTTGTGTTTGCTGAATAACATGTTGCAGTATTGCTTACTTTTTCATTCCACGTTTTCCCACTGGCAATTGCTTTCTTACAGCAACAATTCAGTAAAGTAGGTGCTCAGCCAGTGCATGTATTTTATTTATTGTTTTACTATTAGCATTGCATGTTGAAAGCCCAAAAACAAAGCTGTGTGTTTAATTTGAATTTGTTTCTGTAAACATGACGTTGTTCATTCTTATGTGGCAACATGAATTCAGTGCATTAATGAAGATACTTTGCTGTTATTATCGTAATGCAGACCAGGTCTGCCCCCACAAGTGTCTGCCCTGTCCTGGCAGACACAAGTATTTAAACATTATTTAAATAGGCAAAGGGGATGGATTTTGACTGTTTATAAAGATGTATTTGAGAAGGGTGGCGTCAGATTGGAGGGCAGTCATGAGAGCTCATAAAGAATCACACTTGCTCATATGTGCATTTTTGTTTGTATTCTCGTTCTCTTCCCATATGTCTTCAACAGGTCCCTTGTATTGTACATTACAGAGACATTTTAATCTGAATGGAATGCACAAGTTTGGGGATGTTATTCTGGGAGGGATCTTTGAGATTAACTTTTTCACTGCATTTTCTGAACTGTATTTTACTTCGGAGCCAGATGATCCCATCTGCCATGGGTGAGTCCGTCTAGGATGGGGCTGATCAAGGCTATTTACTGTCCAATGACACGTAATACTTTGGCTTACACACAGATATTGTACTATTATTTTTTTTTTCAGCTTTGATGTTGTAGGGTTCAGACAGGCCCAGACCATGGCCTTTGCTGTTGATGAAATTAACAGAAACTCCAAACTGCTTCCTAACATATCTTTAGGATACAGTCTATATGATAGCTGCAGCAAACTAGGGATCTCATTCCGTGCAGCTCTGTCTATGACCAGTGGCAGAGGAGAGCCGTTTCAATTAAATGAGAGCTGTTACGGGTATCCTCCTGTGTTAGGTATTGTGGGAGATTCTTCCTCAACACGTACTATTGCCATTTCTAGTATCATAAGCTTGTACAGTCTACCAATGGTAAGTCAAATTTCAGTTTGATCATTGTCATTACCTACAAAATGAATAGTTGGAAATAATCAACATGAAGGTCAAATTATAAATATGGGCCATGATAATAAATTATATCTTTGCTTTCATAGGTAAGTTATTTTGCCACATGTTCCTGTCTGAGCGATAGGAAGCAGTTCCCATCATTCTTTAGAACTATTCCAAGTGATGCATTTCAGGTAGATTTAATTAAAACAGCAAGATTATTTGTCTACATGATTTTTTTCTAGTTGAAATTTGAATAAATTACTGAAAGAAATATCCTCAAATGTTCAAAAATGTATTTCTTAAAATGGTTGTACCAGGTGCGAGCTATGCTCCAGATTATGGGGAGGTTTGGCTGGACCTGGGTTGGCCTGCTGATCAGTGATGACGACTACGGACGCCACGCCGCCCGCTCTTTCCAGTCAGACCTGGCCCAGTCTGGCGGAGGCTGTCTGGCTTATCTAGAGGTTCTGCCACGGGGAAACGATGAAAATAAGCTGCAAAGTATCGTTGCCGTAATGAAGAAATCCACATCCCGTGTGGTTATTGTTTTCGCACATGAGAGCAACATGCTTAATCTCATGGAAGAGGTTTATGGATACAATTTTTTCCCATGAATGATTATGCTGGGGGATTAGTGAAGTTCATAGTGAAAGGAACAAATATTATACAGTAGATGCATTAATTTAATTAACACTTACAATCTAATTTACAGGTGGTAAAACAGAATGTAACAGGACTACAGTGGATGGCCAGTGAAGCCTGGAGTGCAGCCAAAGTACTCCATACTCCCAGTTACATGCCTTTTCTTGCAGGCACTCTGGGCATTGCCATCCGCCGGGGAGAGATACCAGGCCTCAGGAACTTTCTACTGACAATACGCCCTGAAAATGGGACACTTGGCAGCCAGGACAGCACCTTAGTGCGGTTTCCACCTTACAATTATTCAGAATCGTCAAACAATCATATATATATATATATTTTAATGGATTTCATTTAATTTTTTCATGCATTTTATGTATTTATTTATGTTCATATGTTTGTGTTATATGTGTATGATATGTTTATATTTTAGGAATATTTTTTTTTATATTTATGTGAATTCAACACCATTTGAATCCCCTTCCTTTAGGTGAAGCGGTTCTGGGAGAATGTATTTCAGTGTAAGTTTACATCCCCTCACGGAGAATTATTGGATGGGTCTACTTCGGAAAGAATATGTACAGGGAATGAGGTTCTAAGGAATATAGAGACTGAATTCCTGGATCTGTCTAACCTCAGGCCAGAGTACAATGTGTACAAGGCTGTATATGCCCTGGCACATGCTCTACATGACATGCTGAAGTGTGTCCCAGGGAGCGGGCCTTTCAAAGGTCAAAGCTGTGCCAATTTACAAAGAATAGCGCCATGGCAGGTATGATTTACTTTCAACTTATTACTTAGCTTTTTGATGTTAAGAAATCAATAGTATGCCATGACTTTCACTTACTCTTATTGTTTCCTACCACACAGCTTTTATATTACTTGGAAAGGGTCAATTTTACAACAAATTTTGGTGATCAAGTGTCATTTGATAACAATGGGGATGCTTTACCAATCTACGATGTGATGAACTGGATGTGGCACCCAGATGGAAGCACAGAGGTTAAAAATGTGGGAGAGGTCAAAGAATTGGCGTCTAAAGTCGATCATCTTATCCTTGATGAAGACAAAATCTTTTGGAATTTTGAATCAAAAAAGGTCTGATATCTATCTATTGTCTGTGACATAATAGAATAATTGTGATTGTGAATAAAGAATAATTTAATTGCAGTAAGTTGCAGCAATTAAATTAATCTTTCCTTAGCCTCCTGAGTCAGTGTGTAGTGAGAGCTGTCCCCCCGGTACCCGCATGGCCAGAAAGAAGGGTGAACCTGTCTGCTGCTTCGACTGCATCCCATGTTCAGAAGGAAAAGTTAGCAATGAGACAGGTATGTTTTCAAACCATACAGTATCATGGACATCTATTGGACGCATATTGCAATAACCAACAATGTGGTTAATTCCCATAGATTCAACTGAATGTATCAGCTGTCCAGAGGATTTTTGGTCCAGCCCTGAACATGATCACTGTGTTCCCAAAAGCATGGAATTCCTCTCCTATATGGAACCCCTGGGCATCTCCCTGACCACAGCTTCATTATCTGGTGCACTTTTATGCACTGTTGTTATTGGAGTCTTCACCCATCATCGTACCACCCCAGTAGTAAGGGCCAACAACTCAGAGCTTAGCTTCCTCATTCTACTGTCACTCAAACTATGCTTCTTGTGCTCCTTGCTTTTCATAGGTCAACCTAGGCCGTGGACTTGTAAGTTGAGGCATGCAGCCTTTGGGATCAGCTTTGTGCTGTGTATCTCATGTATCCTGGTGAAGACCATGGTTGTTCTGGCGGTATTTAAGGCCTCCAAACCAGGTGGTGGCAGTAGTCTGAAGTGGTTTGGGGTAATGCAACAGAGAGGGACTGTTCTATTTCTGACTTTAATCCAAGCAGCAATATGCACAACCTGGCTTGTGACTTCCTCACCAATTCCTCATAAAAACATAAAGTATCACAATGACAAAATCATTGTTGAGTGTCTTGTAGGATCCACAGTAGGATTTGGAATATTACTGGGCTACATTGGCTTGCTGGCTATACTCAGCTTTATGCTTGCATTCTTGGCACGCAATCTACCAGATAACTTCAATGAGGCCAAGTTTATCACCTTCAGCATGCTTGTCTTCTGTGCTGTTTGGATAGCTTTTATTCCGGCTTATATCAACTCCCCTGGTAAATACGCTGATTCTGTAGAGGTATTTGCCATTCTAGCTTCCAGTTTTGGGCTGTTACTGGCCCTTTTTGGTCCAAAGTGTTTTATAATTCTTCTTAAGCCTGAGAAAAACACAAAGAAAGCTTTAATGGGACGAGGCACACCAAGATCATAGAAAAGTGCAATGATTGATTTAAAAATGTTAAATAAAATAAAATCAAAAATGTCTGTTGATTGAAAAATGTAACTACATTACCTAGATTAAATGAAAAAACGTTATAGATCCATAAAGGATATATTGACAAACATAAAACAAATTGTTTATTCAACATTGCCAGTTGCTTTTTTTTTCATTCATGCAGACTTGATGTTATTTGTGCAGGGAGGGGTTAAAGGCTAAACCCCCAATATCCTATCCCGCGTCTTCCACCTACTTGATATCCGGTTAACCTAGGATTTCTCAAATGGTGGGGTACCGCCCCCCAGTGGGCATTCCGAGAATAGAGTGCCGCACTGAGGCAAAAAAATCCAAAAGGGGGGCTTGCAGAGTTAAAACGTTTGTTTAGGATTTCATAATGTCAAAGAATTATCTTATTTATCCCTGCAGGGAATATCTTCTGTTTTGGTTGAAATGTATACAGGTGAATATGAACCGTTCTAAGTCGCTTTGAATAACAGCATCTGCTAAAGGCCATACACTTAAATGCAAACATAGCATCAGCACAAAACTGGTCAATCTGGATGGTTTAAAAAAGATGGGTACTGGTAGAAATGCCACCTGGAGAGATACAGATACATTTGGAGTCATACCAGAGGAGAGGGTAAGGTTGTTAGAAGAGGGCAGATCAAATAGGGAAGGCTAAACTACAGCAGAGAAGGGAAGGGTCAACTAGGGTAGCATGGGAGAGGGTAGAGTAGGGCAAAGCAGGGCCAGCCGATAACAGACATCCTGTAGAATAGCAGAGGAACCCGAATAACATTGAATACCATCTTACATTGGTTCGATTTCAGTTTATTTTTAAACATACTGAATTACATTTGCATAGTACTACCACCTAGTGGACATCTCACAAATGTTTGTGCCCAATACAGTCTGTGTGTCTGTGACCTTAACATCTGTGTAGTACTATCGTAGTACTATCATCAAATGGACATCTCAAGGTATTCATCTTAAATTGCTCATGGAATTCATCAAATACTGGTTAATGACTCAAGTGGGTCTGTAAACATGACATTGGTCATTCGTATAATATTCGGCAATAATATATGATTTGCTGTTATTATACTAATAAAGTCTGGTTCAAACCCACACATTTCTTAAACAATGTCACTGTTAGCCATTAAAGGCTGGACCGCAGCCAAAAGGCTCCATATTCCCAGTGACATGCCTTTTCTTGCAGGCACTCTGGGTATTGCCATGCGCCACGGGAATCATTGGAGTTTTCAATTTGTTAGGGGAGGGTCATTTGAACTACTAGCGGTCAACAATAATTTAGCAGTCCTCTGAAAGGCAGTAAGAAATTGTTTGAAAAAAGCTGGGAGGTTTGGGATCAAAAGAGCAAGTAGGTCTTTATTTCAGAGACCACCTTTCTAATCGCCTATCTACCACAGTTTTGCCTGATGTTTCTTTAGAGGCTTATCAGAGTCCCGATATCTTAGCCCCAGGGTCCACTCACTTCTTGCCTTCACTCCTATGTGTGTAAATAGAAGAGAATGTATGCACTGCAATGAACGTGTTACCCAGACCTTTATCCATATCATTTGGATTCCAAAGACATATGTCTTGTTATTTATTTATTTGTGTAATCAAATGCATTTCAAACCAACAAATAACTTCACTTGAATATCTTCATTTAAACCATGGATCAACAAACAACAATGATGGACATATAAAATTAAGCATTCAATTTGAATGTAAGTAAGTAAGTAAGTAAGTAAATCTTTATTTATATAGCGCTTTTCATGCACAAGGCAGACTCTAAGCGATAATAGTATATTAATGTGAATATACTAGACTAAACTAAGTACATACGTCTGTCTTTGTAATGCAACAAAGATCTAAACACAGCAAAGTCTATTTTATTACATCTTTATTTTGACTTCACTACAGTTTAAGTCAAAAGCTCATAAATGAATCAACAAAAATCCTCTGAAATTATTTTTTTCCCATTACATTTTTCTTGGTGTTTTTCTCTGGCCTAAACAAAATTATAAAACATTTAGGAACAAATATACATATAATCAATCCGAAACTAGAGGCCAATATGGCAAAAATTTCCACAGCTACAGTGAACTTTCCAGGGGAACTGATATAAGCTGGGATAAAAGTGATCCAAACAGCACAGAATATAAGCATACTAAATGTGATTAGCTTAGCTTCATTAAAATTGTCAGGTAGTTTTCGGGCTAGAACAGCTAACACAAAACAAAATACAGCAAGGATCCCAATGTACCCAAGCACAGCCCAGAAACCTAATGCTGAGCCTAATGCACATTCTAGAATGATTTTATCCTTGTAGGTGGTCAGGTTTCGAATAGAGAAAGGGGGATTTAAAATCAACCACAAAATACATATCAGAACTTGAACAAACGTAAAACATACTACAGTCATTCTCTGCTGTACAGGCCCAAACCATTTCATAACATTATCACCTGGCAGTGTAGCTCTGAAGGCCATCAACACAACCAGAGTTTTCCCCAGAACACAAGAGATACAGAGGACAAAGGTGATCCCAAAAGCTGTGTGGCGAAGCATACAGGACCAGTCTGAGGGTGGACCAATGAAAGTCAGAGAACACAGGAAACATAAGGTCAAGGAGAAGAGCAGCAGGAAGCTTAGCTCAGAGTTGTTGGCCCTAACAATAGCAGATGCTCTGTGCTGGAAGAACACTATGGCTGTAACAATGGTCAAACAGGCTCCTCCAACTGAGAATGCTGCCAAAATAATTCCCAGGACCTCATGCATGGAGAGAAACTCAACAGGCTTAGGAAGACAGACGTTTTTCTCTTCATTGGGCCAGAACTCATTGGGACAAGGGAAACAGTCTGAAGAATCTGGAAATAACCACAAATATTGAATCAGAAGAGGTTTTTGGCACTTTTCAGCATTGAATAAAATGTGTTATACCTGTAGTATTGCTAATCTCTCCTTCAGCACATGGTACACAGTCATAGCAGCAAACCGGTTTCCCCTTCTGGAGAACCTTGCGCGTTCCTGGTGGACAGCTGTCACTGCATACGGACACAGGCACCTGTGCACCACCATCTGACCAGCTGATGTTCTTTATCATATTGAACTTCTGGCCAATAGGACGTGAGTCATCGTAGTGTCCCACCGTTACAAACTCCAGACCCCCATTCTCATTTTTCTGCCAGTTAATCAGCTCATAAAAGGCCACAGGGTCACCATTGGCATTAAATGAGACATGGTAACCATTCCGAGAGAAATTCACCCTTTTCAACTGTTCTAAAACCTGGAAAGTCAATATTATCTATATCAATGCAGCACACATCATTTATTTTTAATTTATATATATATATATATATATATTATAATGACCTGCAATGGCTCTATCTTCATGAATTGGTCACATTGTACAGTGGAGTTTATCTTCTTACACACTATATTGTGTATAGCGTGTGCTATTGAGTAAACAGCTTTGTACACCATGTTTGTGATTCTGAGTTGAGAGGTGTCAGTGTATGGGCTTTGGAGCTTCTGTATATCTTCAGTTCCATCACACACACTGTCCGCTGAGCCAGCCTCTACAAATCGAGACATAGGCTTGATGTGACAAAATATATTTCAGGGTTTTCATGGTATGCAGCAACTGTGATTCAGTCTCAAAATAATACAATTATACAAGATAAAAAAGCAGATATATACAAGCTTTTTTGTATGACTCTTTTTAATAAATATTTTTATTTATGTATATTTAGTTTTATAGTTAAGTAGATAACATTTTTCTAAAATATTTTATGCTTGTATATTTTTTACAGTTCTAATTGTTTAATGGTATGACACAAATTCTCGATCTCGGTCAGCCAAGTCAAAAAAGTGAGTAATTGGATGAATTGCTAAATCTCACTTTTTTCTAGCTGGCAGTTGAATGCACCCTCCCACAATTCAGTAAGCAGCTGAGACACAGCTGCTTTGGCAGGGGAAAGATCTAAAAGGTATTCTCTAAATCCAGGTACAACAGATTGTGGAATACCAAATCCAATGGCCCCAGCACAAAAGCCAAACTTCAGGAATTCAGGAGCAGTTCCCCATGATTCACTGCCTATCCATTGTCTGGGAGGAAAGGGCTTGCGGTCCAACTCCTCCAACAGAATCTTCATATCTCCTGATGCTGTGAATGCCACGACAATAGAGGCTGTAGACCTTAACGGTCATAGCAAAAAATAGAAACATTGACACAATCATCCGCTTAAACATGGGATGTTTATAGAGAACAAATATGAATCAATCATAATCTCAAAAATGTAATAAATCTAGATATTATTTTTCATTTCATTCAAAATTTTACAATTTTAAATAATGATTTTGTCTAATTCATTAACATAAATGTTATTATGACTACAATATGAATAATTAACTCATAAACCTGCGGATAACATCAGCAACTTGTTGAATCTTGCTCATTGGATCAGTACGATAGAAAGATTCAGAGTATTCCACACATATACCCTCTTTGTGCGCTGCTCTTAAAAAGGATGCCATACCATTGTTGCCATAGTCTGAATTAGACTGAACAGTGCCAATCCAAGTCCAACCAAAATGTTTCACGAGTTTGGCAAGAGCATCAGCCTGAAACTGATCACTCGGGATGGTTCTAAAAAACGTTGGGTATTGCGTCTTGTCAGACAAACACGCACATGTAGCAAAGTGACTAACCTGAAGGAGGAAAAAACATGACAATGCTTTTAAAGAAAAAAGCACCACACAAGTTACTGGTTACATATAATTTGTTTGTATTGTTAGAAAAATTACTTGTGGAATGTCAAAGGGCCCGATGATTTGCGACATGCTCATACTTGGCGTGGATCCAGACTCACCAACTATAGCTGTTACCTTACCAGATCTTGAACACCCTTTGTTTGAGTCATACAATTGCTGCAAGCCGTTTGCAAACTGAAACGCCACCTGGACAGCTACGGGTACCGAGGCACAGGAGTCATGGATTTGGTAACCGAGTGTAATGCCCGGCAGAAGCTCTGAGCTGTTGTTAATTTCTTCGATGGCGAAGACCATAGCACGCGAAAAGCGCAATTCACGCGTGTCCATGCTGCAAAGAGATGGGCGCATACAGTAATTCAATTTAAAAGATAGTTTAAATTAATATTGATGCTGCTGTTTCTTCTTATTATTGTTATTAATATTTTATTCATTATTAATCTGATATAACACAAATGTGTGGATCAAAATGTGTGTTCCACAGCAAATCCATTTTTACCTGTGCACTAATTTACCCCCTCTAACTCACCTCCCTGTACATTCTAGAGGCTCTGGTAGGCTGGTGTAGTTATGCTTCAATGTTTTCATGTAGTAATGTATCGAAAAAACACCTCCAATAAGGTAGTCCCCTTCCAGGGTGAATGCAGAGGGCCGAGGACTGCCTCGAAGCATACATTTAACAGAATTAGTAGCATTCCCTGCATCAGATAAATCCCCAATCCCAACCTTACCACCATTCTCTGGCCCTGTAGGGCCAGGTCTTTGTAGAAGGCCATCTGCAGACTCTTGCAACGCAAGAGCAAGACAGAGCACAACCAATCCCAGAGAGAGGGTTTGCCCAAACATAACAATTACAGAACTCATCCTTAGGGCTATGTGATACGGATGAGGTGGCTCCTACATATTACAACAGTTTTTATAGACTCTCCAATAGCTGCTGACTCTTTTCAACAGTACACGTCACTTACTGCTTCAGTACATTTTGTTTCTGGAACCAATTAAGAAGCAAATAGAAACAAAAGAACAATGATAATAACAATTTAAATAAATTTTATTAAGCTGAAGCTTTTGTCCAAGGGGATTTGCAATAAGTGCATTCGACCATGAAGCTACACTTTACCTTCGCTATAACGGGCATTAAGATAACATAATCTCCAATATAATGCAGTGCTTGCCTGAACCCCAATTTTGATAAAATAAAATAATTGTCTGCACTATAATTACACTGCTGGATGTGGTTGTTTCTGCATACATGTTGTGCAGGTTGTTTTTTGGGCAAACCAACGTCAAATACTTGATTCTCGCTATAACCAAAGGTTTAGTTTCCAAAAAATAGTTTAGTTTACAAAAAATATAAGAATCATTAGAGTACAACAAATTTATCAACGCAAACTGCTTCAAGTGCTAATATTAAAAATAAAATAATTCATGGTCCAGGGTCTGAAAAGATTTGTAGGATCTATTGATGAGATGAACCACTTCCTTCCATTTGAAAAAGATTCAGTATGGACAATGCTGATTTTAAAATGTGTGTACATTTTGGCTAGTCTGTATAAAATATTTTAATAAGATAAAGTATATGTTATGAATATTTCCATGTGCTTAAACATGCACATTAAAGGTGCAGTGTGTAGGATTTAGTGGCTTCTAGCATGCAGGTTGCAGATTTCAACCAACTGAATAAATGAATATAATATAAATATGAAGCAGGGAAAAAAACATAACAGCTTCTTATAAGAGAAAATAGACTCACTTTGTGCATTGATTCGCTCATGTTTACCATTGCAATGTTTTCCATTAATGTTTTTTGTTTATTTTTGTTTGCTGAATAAAGACATGGCAGGGTTTCTGACTTTTTCTTTTCACTTTTCCCACTGGCAATGGCCATCTTGCAGTAATAACTCAGTATATAGGAGGTGCTTGCACTCTTCACTCAGCCAATGCATTTGTATTTATCTATTGTTTAACTGGTTACATATGAGGGGGTCCATGACCATCTAGTGGACATATCACAAATGATGAAGTGTTTGTGACATTAACAGCACTAAAACAAAGTTGTTGGTTGAGTTTGTATCACTTAGAGAATTCAGCCAAGCATTGTCAATGCAAAGGCACAACAATGTTTATTAACTGAGGTATAACTGTGGACATTGTTCATTCTTATTTGGCAAAATAAATTCAGGGCAATAAAAAATATACTTTGCTGTTATTGTCTTAATGCAGTCCAGGTCCTCCCCCAGGAATGTATGTCATTCCTTAAAGGAACAACAGTCTTAAAAATATTTAAATAGGCAAAGGGGATGGCATTTGACTGTTTGTAAAGTTACCGATTTGAGAATTAACGTTGTTTGAGAAAGAGGGCGTCAGATTGGAGGGCAGTCATGAAAGAGCATAAAGAATCACACTTTCTCATATGTGTATGTTTGGTTATGTTCTCTTTCTCTTCCCTTATGTCTTCAACAGGTCCTTTCTTTTGTACATTAGAGAGACATTTTAATCTGAATGGAATGCACAGGTTTGGGGATGTTATTCTTGGTGCGATCTTTGAGATGAACTTTTTCACTGCATTTTCTGAACTGTATTTTACTTCAGAGCCAGATGATCCCATCTGCCATGGGTGAGTCCGTCTAAGATTGTGTTGATCAAGGCAATTTACCATCCAATGACACATCATACGTTTGCTTATCCACAGATTTTGTATTATTAATATTATTATTGTTTTTCAGCTTTGATATTCTAGGTTTCAGACAGGCCCAGACCATGGCCTTTGCTGTTGATGAAATTAACAGAAACTCTAAACTGCTTCCTAACATATCTTTGGGATACAGTCTTTATGACAGCTGCAGCAATCTAGGGATCTCATTCCGTGCAGCTCTCTCTATGACCAGTGGCAGAGGAGAGCCGTTCCAATTAAATGAGAGCTGTTATGGGTATCCTCCTGTGCTAGGAATTGTGGGAGATTCATCCTCAACGCGTACTATTGCCATTTCTAGTATAGTAAGCTTGTACAGGCTACCAATGGTAAGTCAAATTTCAGAAATTCTTCTCAATCAACTTCTGGTTGATCATTGCCGTATAAATTATGACTCCACATGGAGTCAAGTTAAAATGGTCAAATTAGGTCAAATTATAAATATGGGCTATGATAATCATTTATATTTTTTCTTTCAAAGGTCAGTTATTTTTCCACTTGTTCCTGTCTGAGTGACAGGAGGAAGTTTCCATCATTCTTTAGAACTATTCCAAGTGACGCATTTCAGGTAGTTTTTTGGTAGTAATTGCCACAGGCACATTGTTTGTTTGCAGTCTTGTTGAAATTTGAATGAATGATAGGAACAAATGTTCCACTTAAATCTTCCAAAAAGTATTTCTTTGAAAAATTTGAACCAGGTACGAGCTATGCTCCAGATTCTGAGGAGGTTTGGCTGGACCTGGGTTGGCCTACTGATCAGTGATGACGACTACGGACGCCATGCCGCCCATTCATTCCAGTCAGACCTGGCCCAGTCTGGTGGAGGCTGTCTGGCTTATCTAGAGGTTCTGCCATGGGAAAAGAATGTAGCTGCACTGCAGAGGATCGTTGGCGTAATGAAGAAATCCACATCCCGTGTGGTTATTGTTTTCGCACCTGAGAGCAACATGCTTAATCTCATGGAAGAGGTTCATTCACACATTTTTTTCCCTATGAATGAAAATGCTTTAAGATGAGAGAATTCATAGTGACAAATATGATTTAGGAGATGCATTATTGAAATTAAAAATGTTTTTATTTGTATGTCTTTTTTTTTCTTTCTAATTCACAGGTGGTGAAGCAAAATGTGACAGGACTACAGTGGATGGCCAGTGAAGCCTGGACTGCAGCCAAAGTGCTCCATACTCCCAGTTACATGCCTTTTCTTGCAGGCACTCTGGGCATTGCCATCCGCCGGGGAGAGATACCAGGCCTCAGAAACTTTCTACTGACAATACGCCCTGAACATGAAACTATTGGCAACCAGGACAGCACCTTAGTACGGTTTACACCTTACAATGATTCAGAATCGTTTTACACATCTGATATTTTGTCTTTTCTGATATATGGTTTTTGTTTTATTTATTTTTAACACATTTTATATAATTAATCATATTTTATACATTTTGTAGAAATAATTTCCAATGTTTTTGAATTTGTGCAATTTGTGCTTGATTTGAATCCCCCTCCTTTAGGTAAAGCGGTTCTGGGAGTACGTATTTCAGTGTAAGTTTACATCCCCTCACAGAGAGTTATTGGATAAGTCCACTTCGGAAAGACTATGTACAGGGAATGAGGTTCTTGGGAATATAGAGACTGAATTCCTGGATCTGTCTAACCTCAGGTCAGAATATAATGTGTACAAGGCTGTATATGCCCTGGCACATGCCCTTCAGGACATGCTAACGTGTGTTCCAGGGAGCGGGCCTTTCAAAGGTCAAAGCTGCGCCAATTTACAAAAAATAGCGCCATGGCAGGTATGATTTACTTTCAATTGTATTTCTTTATTTTGCTGTGATGTTTAGAAATCCTTAGTATACTTGACTTTCACATACTCTTTTTGTCCCCAACAATACAGCTTTTATATTACTTGGGAAAGGTAAATTTCACAACAAATTTTGGTGATCAAGTGTCATTCGATGAGAACGGGGATGCTTTACCAATCTATGATGTAATGAACTGGAGGTGGCACCCAGATGGAAGCACAGAGGTTAAAAATATGGGAGAAGTCAAAGAATTGGCATCTAAAGTCGATCATCTTATCCTTGATGAAGACAAAATCTTTTGGAATTTTGAATCAAAAAAGGTCTGTTATCTATCTATTGTCTGTGACATGCTTTATTCATTATGTTGTTGTTTAATATTCTTAGTGTAAATATATATTTTTTCCTTAGCCTCCCAAGTCAGTGTGTAGTGAGAGCTGTCCCCCAGGAACCCGCATGGCCAGAAAGAAGGGTAAACCTGTCTGCTGCTTCGACTGCATCCCTTGTTCAGATGGAAAAATTAGCAATGGCACAGGTTTGTTTGCAAACCATGCAGTACACATCTATTGGACACATTGAAATAACCAACTAAACAATAACTTTCTATTTTTCTATAGATTCAACAGAATGTATCAGTTGTCCAGATGATTTTTGGTCCAGCCCCCAACATGATCACTGTGTTCCCAAAAGCATGGAATTTCTCTCCTACCTGGAACCCCTGGGCATCTCCCTGACCACGGCTTCATTATCTGGTGCACTTTTATGCACTGTTGTTATTGGAGTCTTTACCTATCACCGTACCACACCAGTAGTTAGGGCCAACAACTCAGAGCTTAGCTTCCTCATCCTGCTGTCACTCAAACTGTGCTTCTTGTGCTCCTTGCTTTTCATTGGACAACCAAGGCAGTGGACTTGTAAGTTGAGGCATGCAGCATTTGGGATCAGCTTTGTGCTGTGTGTCTCGTGTATCCTGGTGAAGACGATGGTTGTTCTGGCGGTATTTAAGGCCTCCAAACCAGGTGGTGGCAGTAGTCTGAAGTGGTTTGGGGCAATGCAACAGAGAGGGACTGTTGTATTCCTGACTTTAATCCAAGCAGCAATTTGTACAACCTGGCTTGTGACTTCCTCACCAACTCCTCATAAAAACACACAGTACCACAATGACATGATAATAGTTGAGTGCCTTGTAGGATCCACAGTAGGATTTGGAATATTACTGGGCTATATTGGCTTACTGGCTGTAATCAGCTTTATGCTTGCATTCTTGGCACGCAATCTACCAGATAACTTCAATGAGGCCAAGTTTATCACCTTCAGCATGCTTGTCTTCTGTGCTGTTTGGATAGCTTTTATTCCGGCTTATATCAACTCCCCTGGTAAATACGCTGATTCTGTAGAGGTATTTGCCATTCTAGCTTCCAGTTTTGGGCTGTTACTGGCCCTTTTTGGTCCAAAGTGTTTTATAATTCTTCTTAAGCCTGAGAAAAACACTAAGAAAGCTTTAATGGGACGAGGCACACCAAGATCATAGAAAAGAGCAATGATTGAGTAAAATGTTTATAGATTGAGTAAGTTTATTGTCAAATGTTAACTACATTACCTAGATTAAATGTCAATGCTTTACAGATCAATTCATGATAGATTGACCAACATAATATGAATTAAAAAAGTTTATTAAACTTTGTCATGATCCTATTTTTTGTGAAGTTATGCAGACCTGATGTTTTTGCAGGGACGTGCTAAAGGCTAAACCTCCAATATCCTGTCCCACATTTTCCACGTAATTCATATCTGGTTAACCTAGTATTGCTCAAATGGAGGGGGGGGTACTGCCCCCCGGTGTGCATTCGTGGGATAGAGTGGCACACTGAGACAGAAATATTAAATATAAATTAAAAGGGTGATTCTTAGAAGTTGAAAATATTTCTTTGTTTAGAAATTCTTAACGTCATGAAATTCTGGTATTTACCACATTACCTGCAGGGATTATTTTCAGTTTGGATTCAAAATTGTTTTAGACTGAAAGGGCAACGCAATACAGGCCGGATGAACATTAGTAAAACATTTCTATGTTCTTATTGGCTGTTCAAGCTTGTCAGCCGGACCAAAGTATTTGTTTCTTACCTGAGATTTTGGGAGTTAATCTAAAAATCAGATTCATAAAAACCGTGAGTTGGTTAGTTTCTATTATTGTTATTGTTATTTAGTAGCAGGCTACGGTTTTCATTGCAGAGAAAGCTACCATTTCACAATGTTCTTCTGCAACAAATTATCTACAGCTAGAACTGTATGAAACAATGAAGTTGGTATTGACTTATCAGTCATGGTAATCTCGGCTGATTTTAAATTTGTGTACATGTTGTCTTACATATGCGACCGGGTTTGCCTGTTCACATCTAGGTGTGAACAGGCTAATTTACATATTTTACTGTGTAAAAAGGCACCAATGTTAAGAATTCTGCTAAAGTAAAAGTATCTCAAATGTAATTAAAGGGGTAGTTCAGTCCTTCTAGTTGCAGAAATTGCTTGTGATAGGCTAGCGTAAGTCGAGGGGAACTGCTAGCCGGCCAATAAAAACCGTTTTACCCACTCCACAGTACACCTGAGGCAAACCAATTATAACGCCAGACTGTCTATGTAAATGTCTTTGTTGCTCGAATAATGTTAAAAATATCCTTGAAACGCAATGATCGCATTACATTTTGAGGGACTACTTTCTCAGCAGCGGCAGAATTTCACTTTGCTCCGGTGTATCAACCAATTCACTACAGCAGTACGGAAACAGGGCACCCTCTAGGTAATATCAGTCAGCCGCTGCCATAGCCTCCTTCCAACTACAGTGATTATAAAGTGAATGCAATGCAAGGATACGTTTTTTTCTAACATTATTCTATCAACACAGACATTCACATAGACAGTCTGGCGTTATAATTGGTGGGTAAAACTGTTTTTATTGGCAGGCTAGCAGTACCCCTCGACTTTCACTAGCCTAGCACAAGTGGGAGCTGCAACTAGAAGGACTGAATGAAAAGTGTTGAAAACGGTCTCCAATGATAAATAACACTGGCACACTTGGAAATGAGGTCCGATGTCCAAAATCCCGAAATGTGTTACACCTGAAGCATTGCTCAACTCTCCATCAGAAAATGGTACACAGTCATTGCAGCAAAGCATAGAAGAACCTTGCATTCCTGGTTCCAACTGATGCACACAGAAAAACATCTATGCATACAGAATAAGACAAAAGATGTAATTAAATGAATAAAAGTATCAGTAGTAACTCCTGTCTGTGCACCACCACCTGATGTTCCTTGTCATTGTGGCATGAGCAAGGAGATAAAGGTTGCGACAACGCCACCTGCGGCAGTTTCACCCGCAGGAAATCCTGAACTTCTAACAGTTCTTCATGTAACTAAGACACACAGGTTTGAAATACCACAGGGGCGAGAGACGGTTTCAAATAAGGAGAATACTTTATTAAACAAAAATAATTGACCAAAATCCCCCACAATATTACTAATAATAATAATAGTCACAGATGTTAGCACTGGGCAAGGATAAAAGAAACAGTTAAGGGAGAGGGCAGGGGCTTACCAGGCGGCAGGGACAAATCAAAGTAGAAGGGTCCTTAACTTAAAACA
>JAOPUA010000055.1:9649384-9661671 GCA_027122455.1 Trisopterus luscus
TGTGTGTGTGTGTGTGTGTGTGTGTGTGTGTGTGTGTGTGTGTGTGTGTGTGTGCGTGTGCGTGTGCGTGTGCGTGTACGTGTGCGTGTGTTCTCCGCTGACGTGTTCTCATTCTTTTCTACCAGATTACAACATCCTGCCCAGTCAGGATCTGAGGTCCTACTGGTTGTGTTCCCAGCAACACGCCCCAGCGGAGCCCACTGGGGTCCACCCCCACCAGCACACACACCTGCAGGCCCTCCCTCCTCTCCCACACCCCTCTCTGTCCATCTCCCCGGCGCCATGCCTACGGTGGACCCAGTATAGTAATGTAGGGAGACACGCATTTATCGGTATCATATTCAACACACAACCTGCTTGTTACATGTTTGTTTTTGTTTTGTTTGTTTGTGTCCTAGTACTAAATGACACACTTTGATAAAGCTCGACTTAACTCAGGGGGTCCGGCTCCATGCCGAACGGGACTGGGTTCAATCCCCAGTCCCCATGCCTAGAGTACCTCAGGCCAATGTTTCTGATCCCACTGTAAACCGTGTATAAAAAAGGGTCTGTTGGCAGGACTTTACCGTTGTTTGTCTTGCCTCTGTATCTCGCCCGCATGTGCCGTGACCACTCACTAATTCTGCAGGCCCTGGATTCTCTGTCCATCACAGAGCAGAGGGCACAGTCCTTTGTGCCCTTCACGGCCTCGCCCAGAGCCTCACAGGCCCTCACCCAGCCTAAGGTGGGTCACCGCAGTCCTCACACATTTAGACACTCACACCAGGTGTGAGTGTGATCAGCCGCTACAAGCCATCTGAAAATCTGCCTTTCCTTGTGCCTTAATGACATCACAGGTGGGTGATGTCACTTCCCTTAGATGTCAGCCCTAACCCTAGGCTTTGCGTGTTCCCGTGATGGGGGTCCCAATACTTAGGGGAGCAAGGGGGGAGTGCTGTCAAGCACACTAGATGTCCACCTAGATGTATGCTGGATAGATCGGTCCACCAGCCTACCCAGTGGACCGTGGCAAACGTTGCTCATCTATCCAGTGTACATCTAGGTGGACAAGCCCACTAGTGATGTCACTAGGACACAGGAAAAGGCATATTTTCAAAACGGCTTGTAACGGCTAATCACACCACACCGGGTGGCATGTCATGAGACCCTTAAGCTACATATACATATTTAGTAAAGCCTTTGTAAGTCACTTGAGAAGCTGAAGCTTTTACATTACATACATTATAGATTATTATACATTATCATCCATTATTTTATCCAAGCCAGGGAAATGGGGCGCGATGCATGTTTGCATTGCCTGGCAGATCCATCGCCATAAGCAGAGAGTCGAGGTAAGTGATGGATCAGAAGTTATTGCATATACAGTAGAGACATAATAAAGTGACTGCATCTTTACTGCAAACATGTTTCAGAAGTCGCTGATGAAACCAGAGTTTCCTTCTGTGACTGACGTGACCACGGTGATACAACAGAACAGACACTCTGCCCATTCCTTACAACTAATCCCAGGTGAATTCAGGTTCAACATCATCATCCTGTAAAAAGTCTCCTCCTTACAATCCCAATGTAGAAGCTGCAGAAGCTGCCGGTGCCGGATAGTCTAGTAGTCGAGGTGTTTGACTCCCAGTCGAAGGTTCTGGGTTTGAACCCTAATGTTACTGTTGGTTTCCTTTGGCAACCAGCTCATATATTGGTGTATCTAAAACTGCTTTGTTGTCATTTAGCCTAGTGTCGGCTTAATGACTAGTGACAGAAAGGGACAGCACCATCCTTAAGGGAAACTACAGCAGGAACTCAACCAGTGTGTGTTCTCCCAGACCCCTCCCACGGCCGGTCTCTGAAGAGGAGGGCGTCGGACTGTGAGGGCCGGACACAGCCCCCCCTGCACCTGGCAGACCTACTGAGGCAGGATGAGGAGGAGGAGCAGGTGGAGGAGGAGGAGACCGCTCGGGCACAGCCTCACACCGAAACATCCCAGCATGAATCGAGATACAGACGCGTCTGCGAGTACGACTCCGGCCCCAGGCGGGGGCCCGGGGACTCGAAGAAACGGGGACTTCCCGAGAGCGACGGCGTGCGTCTTAAAGCCAAAAGGACGAGGAACGGGGAACGGGAGGACTGCCGCGTCTTCACTGGGAAGATGTTTCACTCGGTTCCAGTGAGCGGACCTCAGTATTACCAGCCTTCTCCCGGCTTTTACGCTACCGGAACAGATCCCAACTCCCTCTATCCGACGCCTTCCTTTGTACAGGACAGGTTCCTACAACAGAACCAACATGTCTTCCACCCAGCAGTGTTTATGAAGCAGAACACTGAACTCCAGAACCTGGCGGGACAGCCCTTGTGACGCCGTGCACCCGGAGGTCCACGTTGATCTGTCTCAAACTAAATCAATACTCAATACTCCAGAGTGTTGGGGCTTTTATTTTTGAGATCACTTCAAGAAAGGGTCTCACTGATTTCCACGAACATGTACTTTAAAACTATTTATTTCAATACAACTGCCTTGTTCAGATGCATAACCTCTATCCTGTTTTTAAAAATGTATAATAATGATGCACTGTGGGTGTATGTGGAGGACGGCTGGTCTCAGCAGCCTCACCTGGCCTGAGTCAGATCGATGTGCCTCTGGGGCTGGGTGAGGCTGTACATCTGTTGCACATTGAGTAGTCAGTGTAACAGGTTGGACCAGCCATCACTATTCAAAATAAAAAAAAAACCCTTCATCCAACATTGTTGTTTTACCAAAAAGTTGTTTTAATGCTGAAATTAATCACTCTGAAAGAACCATCAAAATTTACCACTTAATTGTAAACTATCGTATCTTCTAATAAATAAACTGGCTTCTCAATATTGAATAACTTAAAACAGTGCTAAACTTCAGTCTTTAGTTGCATAACATTTAATTCCATGAAATAAAATGGAACTTACTGAACATCTAAAATAAAAATATACAAACAACTCTCAGCTTGCCGCCGCCGCCGTACGTACGAGGGGTCAGAGTTCAGCCGTGTTTCACGAGACACGGGCCTTCCTTCAGGACACCGGCGGCTGAGAGTCACAATAAAATCGCTTGATTCAAAAATAAAATCTTGCATTTCTTCCCCCCTATAAGCAGAGCAGAGTCCTCTACACGAAGCGAAAGGGAAAGGAAAAAAATATCATTAAAAACGATGAATCTGAATCTGGGGGGAGGGGGGAGGGGCGGTGTCCACTGAACATCATAGGAACGTTGGATCACACGATCGGGGGTCTTCACACCACGTCCATGCCCAGGCCGCGGGCCACCTCTGTCAGGGCCTGCACCGCCCCGGAGGTGACGGTGGGGTCGCACTCCTCCATTAGCAGCAGGGGCCCCCCGGGGTCGTCCTCGATGTGGGGGATGCTGTTCATCACGCAGTACACCGGGGAGTCACCGCCACCGCCGCCGCCACGGGGGCTGGGCTGCTGCGGCGACGACGCCGACTCCTCCTCATCCGAGGTGGAGCCCGGGGAGGAGGAGTCGCAGGAGGAGGACGGGGAGGCGGAGCCCGCTGGCGGGGGGGAGGAGGCCAGGCTCCGGTTGGGGGCGCCCCTGGAGGCCTGCTTGGCCCGGGGGCCGGGGCCCCGGCGGTGGATCTGCCGCTTCTTCTCCATGTTCTTCATGATCTCCTGGGTGACCTCCACCGTCTCAAAGCGCACCATATTCAGGGTGAGGTAGCCATCCTCGTTCTCCTTGTACCTGGGGGGCAGGGGGTGTAAAGGTTTGTGGGGGTCTTGAGTTACTTGTAACTGATTCGTCAATTTAAAGGGGTCACCCTTCGAAGATGTTTTTTTTTTTTATCTACCTGTGTGTTCTCTTCCTGGATAACTCCAACTTTCTTTCTTATGTTGACTTTTTTATTTATTTTATATACAGATTACTGGTACTTTCTTGGTTACCTGTCTGGGATTGCTATATCTTAATTGACTCTTATTTCAATGCACATTCCTAATACATGCAGGGATCCAATATAAGCTACAAATACAAATACAATTAATCCTGTGTAAGTCACTTGAAAAGCAGCATGCTTTTACATTATTTTTATAACCAAGCCAGTGAAATGGGGCACGATGCATGTTTGCATCGCCTGGCAAATCCATCACCATGAGCAGAGAGTCGAGGTGAGCGATGGATCAGAGGTTATTGCACATAGAGGCATAATAACGTGGCTTCATCTGTACTGCCAACGTATGTTCCTGTTCCTGGTCAGTAGGAGCTGTAGAAGGGGAAGAGGACTGGAGGATGGGTACCTGAAGCGCGAGTGTCCCGACGGCCACTTCAGCTGGTGCTTCTTGCGGAGGTGTAGTGTCAGCGTGTAGCACCAGGAGAACGTCTTCTCACAGATGTGGCATTTATACCTGGAGATCATCCCGCCCTGCATCAACCATCCCAGCAGTCAGGACATGACCGGGATCCATCAATAATCACAGAATCAATTCTATAAACGGTTACATTCAAACTTAATCTTTAAATCGGCTCTAATTCTACTAATAACATTACATTTTGGTCCATAGCTGTGGTGAATTCTTGATAAAGGACATAGATGGCCAATAAAACCATTTCAGAATCTGCCCTGCGCCTTTAGTGACATCACCAGTTGGAGAGTGTCAACCTAGCTGTATGATGGCTAGATCAGCCTGCCCGTTGGTACAGTCCACTGGCTAGGCTGATCCATCCAGCATACACTTTTGCGGTCACAATGTCACAAGGCAGGGTTTGAAGCGGCTCGTAACGGCTGATCTCACCGAGCCCTTTAATGACCGTATCCATTAACTGCATCTACAATTAACCAAGTTAAACTTGAGGTACGGTAGGTAACAGGTTCAGGGCCTCTAAAGGCAGACTGGAACCCGGTACGGACTTCAGCTCGGAGCGAGCGGAACATCCCGACCGGCCTGGCCCTGCGATTGGCTGACCTCGTGCATGCGTCTGTAGTGCTGGCGCATGGTGTGGGCCATGCGGGACGAGTAGTCGCAGCCCTCCACCGTGCACTGGTAGGCCGCGCCCTCGTTGTGGGTCTCCATGTGCTTGCGCAGGTCGTGCTGGTTCTTGAAGCTGGGGGAGAGGGTCGGTGAGTCGCTTTACTACTGGATGTGGAGGAATTGGGAGGACAAAAAGGCCTGGTCCCATCTCTCTCCCCTTAACAAGAACACTTGCTTTGAGTGCCCTTAGCTGCAAGTCAGCTCCCGAGCTGGCTAGCGTTCAAGGGTGGATTTTAAGCCCCCCTACCCCATCACGGGAACGAGCAAAGTCTAGGGTTAGGGCTCAATTCTAAGGGAAGGGGGAGAATTGGGACAGGGCCAAAGTCTTCTGAGATGGTCAGAAGGTCAGAAGTCATCTCAGTGGAGCGAATGTTTGCGCGGGTACACCGACTTTAATTGAGCGCAAACTTCAAAACACTCGTGTGTGTGGGGGGGGAGGGGGGCTTCCTCTTGGGAACGTCAACGTTTCTTTGTGCCGATTCCTTCTCAACCATGGCCGAGATAACCAAAACTACCGGTCTTAACTTGTCGTGGTAAGTACCAGAGATGTCAGAGGACCGAACGCAGTCGTTTAGGATTCATAATATCATCCCGAGGCGTTTACGCATCAAGTGGAATGATGGAAGGATTCTGGCGGAGGATTTGCGTCTAAGCGCGTGTTTGCATTGACTTGGTATGGATTCCAACACCCTCTCCTTTTTGGTGTGACCACACCTTTAGTCTGTTATCGGCTCTACCGTGAGGCCTCACAGAGGTTCAGAACATCTCCCATGTTTATGTGGAAAGCGACGGAAACAGGCGCTCATGCAGCGGCCGGTCCACACCTCCTGCCTGGGTCGCAGAGGTCAGGGGTCAGAGGTCAGGTCCTGCTGGGCCAGAAAGAGGTCAGGGGGTCAGGGTTACCTGCTCTCGCAGAAGTCACAGGAGAAGGGCCGCTCGTCACAGTGGCGGAACTTGATGTGGATCTTCAGGGTGGCCAGCGTGGTGCAGGTCATGTCACACAGCGGACACTTGATGTGGTTCACTGCAGGGCCATTCAGAGCACCACCATGGGTCAGAGTCAGAGACATTCAATTACTTTGTATTGGTATGGCCCTTAATCCCAGGTAGTCTCAAAGGGCTTAACAGGCCGTGTGTTTATGACCCCCCCCCCCCCAACCCAACCCAACCCTAGCCCCCCAGAGGGCCAGAAAGAACTCCCTTCATTAGCAAGGAAGAAATCTTCCTTCCTCCCCGTCCAGAGTGGGGATCCCTGCTTCCAGGGATGGTCAGGAGTGCAATGGGTGCCGTATGAGCATTGGGTGCCGTACTGGGGGCCGTATGCAGGGCGGCGGCAGCAGAGGGTCAGGGCAGGTGATGTGTTTCAGTGGGGCTCACCGTGCTGCCTGACGTGGTCCCTCAGGAGCCTCTCGTTGGTGAAGGCTTTCCCACAGTGCTCACACACCAGAGAGCCTGCAGGGAGCACAGATACACCAATATATTGATCAACACAAACACACAATGACTTAAACATCGTTCATTCATGAATGTGACGTTTCAGACCAACCTATACAATGATGTATATATTTCAGATCACAATATCACTAAAAGAAACTCATTAAATATCGTTTCCCTTTAAACCCAACTTTCCATTTATAACTCTTTCCCAGAATAATTTATTTGTGTAGATATTGAATTTGCGCAAATTTCGAATTTTGTGTAAAAACCTGAACAAATTACGAATTTGTACAAATTATGAATTTCAGTTCCTCCACCAGACCGTGTGATCAGAGTCAGTTACTCCGTCAGACCGTGTGATCAGAGTCTGTTCATCCGTCAGACCATGTAATCAGAGTCAGTTCCTCCGTCAGACCGTGTGATCAGAGTCAGTTCCTGCGTCAGACCATGTGATCAGAGTCAGTTACTCCGTCAGGCCGTGTGAACGTGGTTCCCCTCACCCTCGGGCTCCGCCTGCCGGTGGAGGTGGTCGAACAGCTTGGTGTTGCTGGAGAACATGCAGCCGCAGGTGGGGCAGGCCACCACCTTCTCCTGGGTGTGGCTCCGCAGGTGCTCCCTCAGACGGTACCGGACCTTAAAGAAGGCGTCGCAACCTGCAACCCAGAGGGGAACGGCCTTGAGCGGTTGGAACGCAGCCGGTGGGCGTCAGACCGCCACAGGGGCGGGGCCACCGGACAGACACGGCGATGGATCGCCAGCCTCCTTCGTGCGATGCAAGAATCGCCAAATATCTATACAATATACTGTATATCTTTTTATTTTTTATTTTGCATTTTTATGCTTTATTCATGAGTTAAACAGGAAATAACGCCCCAAATATCAATATTTTAATTAGTAAAAGAAGGCGCTCTGAACAGATCGAGGTGTGGCTCAACACATAAATGAAGGAAACATGAATGGAAGTGAAACAAAGACAAGAAAAACGGGCTGAAAACCTCAGTTTGGACCGCGAATAAAGACCGAAATCCAGCACTTACCTTTTCACAGTCGTTTTGGATTCATCGTTAGATGTATATCGTCGTTGTCGTAGGCTTGTCTAACAATATTTTATGGAGAATCATAGAATCGCCGTATTATAGCGCCGTCATATATTATCGTATTGCGTATCGTATCGTGAGGTACCCAGGGGTTCCCACCCCTAAGAGAGGCTGTTGTGTTAGAGCACGACCCATTGGGTCATGTGGTCTCTGATCCTACCTTCCCATTGGCAGAACAGGGCCTGCTGCTGCGGCTGGGGCAGGGGGCGTGGCTCGCTGCACTGCACGTGGTTGTCGGCGTGGCGATAGAACCACTCAGGGTTGTTGAACGTACTCTGGAAGAGAAGAGCCCGGAAACAAAAGGTGTAAGAGTCATATGGTGACATAACAAATGGGACAGTTCATCCAGATGTCAATTAATGTACGCGCTTACTGTATGTCCTACGTCCTTGCACTAACAGAAATAGTACTCAGCATTGTGTAGCATCTGATCCTAGCTATCTATGTCGTATACCGGGAATGGGTTAACCATCCGATTGGTAGTGCTTGCCACTTGGTTCTATGAACATCCTCACTGTACCGAAAGTGATACATTGTTTCTCCTTCTTCTGACAAATGGACTTATTGCAAGTTGCTTTGGATAAAATCGTCTGCTAAATGCCCTCAATGGTATGTAAATGTCTACTAAAACCCACTATCCTGTCTTTCTTCACTGTCCTCTCCATACCGGCTACAAAGCTTGCATTGTGTCACAGTAAGAACTGTATGTTAATTTCTAGTGATCGACCGATATATTGGCCGGGCCGATAATTGCGTTTTTACGTGTATCGGACGATTTCTCTCGTTTTTTTTCCCGGCATCATATACAGACAGTTCAATAAATGTTCATTTTTTAAATTGAGACTTGTTTTCATCATGCTGTCATTTTTATGCTGTAAATTGAGGGAGCAAAAGCAGTATCGGCTCAAGAAAATCGTGTATCTGTGTATCGGTCATCGGCTTAGGCTGAAGGGAAAAAAATGGGTATGGGTGCGGCCCTAGGGGTCCATATGGGTGGACCCCTTCAGTGTACACACAGCCCTCCGTCTCCAACCTACGTCACAGTGCTGCCACATGCAGCGCAGGCCGGCCGACACCTCGGAGGACAGGTTGTTGGCGTGCAGGTCCTGCTTGCAGCCGGGCAGGGCGGGCTGGGCCCTCAGCAGCTGCCCCCCCAGGCCCTTCAGCTTGCTGTGGTAGGTGTGGAAGTGGGCGTGGACCTCCAGCTCCCGGGGGCTACCCATGGCCAGGAACTCGCAGCCCTTCCACAGACACGCGTAGTCGTCTACACAGGGAAAGGCATCGCACAACACATCACCCATATGGTCAATGGACTGCATTTATATATATTGCTTTTTGAGCCAGTGGCTATTCAAAGCACTTTACAACATTGCCCAAGATTCACCCATTCATGCACACATTGACATTTACCTTTACATTTAGGGCATTTAGCAGACGCTTTTATCCAGAGAGACTTACAGTAAGTACATTAGTCATAAGACAAATGCCCAGATGGCGGGAGCAGTTAGGGTGAGGTGCCTTGCTCAGGGACAACTCGAAACTCCACTAGGAGAAGCCGGAGCTTGGACTAGCAACCTCCCAGTCTCCAGCCCACCCGCTCTACGGCCTGAGCCACATGTTCTTCCCCAGTACGAACGTACAACCGATGAAACCACTCATATTTAAACAGATGACACTGCACACAGGATAAGCTCCAACTCACCAATACATCTACCTGTCTATCAAGACAGCACAACAAACCAACTTTGAACACATCTACTTGAGTCATAGGGCAGCAGACAGACTTTGGGCGCACTCACACTAGGCAAAGTTGCCCTGTACCGTACTCAAGTACAGATGGCCTCTTGTGAGCGCGCCCTTAGACCATAGCATGTTGCATGACGTTATACTGTCGCTCACCCAGCTCCTCCATGGCGTCTCCGTCTCCCAGGTGCTCCTTCAGGTGGAGGGCCATGTGCTCGCTCAGCTCCTCCATGGTCTGGCCCTTGAAGGTGCAGGACGACCACTCGCACTGCACCGACACACTACACAGCTTCGTCTTTCCCATGATAACAGATTCATCAAGGTGGTGTCCTCTCCGACTAGGAGGCATGACGGGGACAAGGAGTCAAAAGACGCATCGTGGAGTGGACCATTTACACGTTAAGGTGTTTACTAAGAAGGAGTTGAATACAATGGATTGAAAATGCCATCGAACAAACGTCGAGGCGAGCATATCACGATTTGACGTCACTCCCCATCCGCGAGCGTTTGGGGGAGTCGACGTCATCGTTCGAGCGTAGCGACCGGCCAAAGTCACCGTATGTCGCGACCGGCTTCCTGTCCACAGGTCTGTGTTCAACCCCTTCACCAGAGCACTTTGACAACATGTGAACGCTTCACAGACTTCTGGACGGAAAGGTGACGGTACACATTGACGTCGATGTGTGTGTGAAACCAAAGACACGCCGATACAAAGAGGACGAGCACAGATGTATTTAGGGACAACACTAGTGGGTGTATCGATATTAACTACAGTCAGATCAGACTTATATCGTCATGGACAGGGCTCTCCGTGGACTTGAGGTCGTCCTCTGACCGCGCCAGGGAGTGGTTTTAATCTGTTTTAATCCAGAGACATGTCAAGGTGTTAACGTTGAGGTGTTATGGCGAGGCACCGTTTACATCGTGATAATAGGTGACTGTCGATCCCCGGCTGAAACCGTAATGTATTGTAAGCATTTTATTCTGGGCTGGTTGTCAACAAGACCAGTGTTGTTCCCGTCCAGCTTAGTGAACCATCACACTATAGGCCCGGTGTTTACATGAAACACGACACGTACCGAGGTCTATCACACGACTATCATCCTCTTGACACATCTGTCCAATATTTTAGTATTATTTTTATATTACCTTTATCCTATCCACTTGTAGCTACTTGTAGTCTCCACTCGGGCTCCGCTTTTCCCTCCACTGTTTTGGTTCACTTCCTCCTCCAGAAGGCGGTAACGTTTCTTCTTCGCGGGGGAATGAGGCGTACATTACATTACTGTACACACACCGCTCCCTGCTGGACCGGATGGTCGCGGACACTGGGTTCCCCCATAGGATATGAATGAATAGGCCTCTGTCTGCCAGTCTGCCAGTCTGCCAGTCTGCCAGTCTGTCTGTCTGTCTGTCTGTCTGTCTTGCAATGTAGCATGTCAACTAGTGTCGTAATTTTATCTCTCTATCAATGTGTATGCTACTGATGTTCCAAACTATTTTACTCCATATGTTTTGTAACAATGAAGAAAAACAACATTTGTGCAGATACAAATATTGGAGATTTAGAAGTGAGCATACAACAGTGCGGATCTGTGAGTATTCCATCTCAGTCCTTCAATCATTTGCGAAATATTTTTGCAAAGGATTTTATTTTATTGTTTATTGTATATTTTATTATATTTTTATTTCAAATGACAATTGAAAAATATGACGTATGCCTTGGAAATTAACATCTTCGAAGATATCATATGGACTGTTAAACAAACTAGAGAAATTGGAAGACACACTTCTTAAATTAGCCTCATGCCTCTACAAATTCCTCATCCTAATTTTAAAAAGCGACATCCCGAACAAGTCGACAGCACTGTTTAAATACAGCGAGCTAATCTGAGTGCAAAAACCCAGACAAGTCTGGACGAGATAGCATTGCATTAGGCGGCTCCAGTGCCATTTCCTATCTTCTGTTGCATTTTTAATGGCATGCTGCAAACCCAAGACCCCACAACACCTGAATTATTAATGTGGCTTTAAGCCAGGATGATCCTGAAGCCAATGACCACTAGGCTACCACGCTTAAGTGATTACACAAGGAAGTTATCAAGTTATAAACATTACAATGTGATATAATAAACATTACAAAACTTAATACAAATAACAAAAATGTGTTTGTGCGTGTGTGTGTGTGTGTGTGTGTGTGTGTGTGTGTGGTTGGATGGGTGGCTGTGTGTGGGTGTCTATTGATGAGGATGTTGTAGTTCTAGTACAACAACATCACACATTGTTTGGGATGTGTGTGTTGAACAGCCGGGGCATAGCACAACATGCATGACGTCAGACAGAGACATGTTGGCCCCCACTCTCACACAATGACTGCTGATCAGGAGGCAACATCAGGGCTTTCATTCAGCCATCAGAACAGTATTCTCCTGGTATTGCACTGAAGTTTGAAGATTGGTTACTCCCACTAAGATCTTTTTTTGCTTTGTTTTCTGAGGAAAATATGAAAATATACCAACAGAAATATTACACCCCCATAGTAGTAGTGAGTCGAGAGTCAATGGATCAAATCAAGAATCATTCATGACTCGAAAATTCGTGAGAAATGCATTGAAAACATTTGATGACTAATGTTACTAGCTAATGCTAATGCTACTAACTATGTTAATAGCAATCTGCAACACTGTTTTGATATGTTTGTTTAAGGAATAACACACTGGTTAATGATACTGATACATATTTTGTGAGATAAAATGTATTTATCATATATATACATATGGTCTTTATATATTACAATAGATGATTTGGTTTTATATCAGTTTATGCATAATGAATCATGAAAAGAGGAAATTTACTTTAAAATGATGTTGACCTGAAATACCAAAATTTGCATAATCTCTAATTGTATTCAACTACAAAAATAATATTACCACACGCACACACACACACACACACACACACACACACACACACACACACACACACACACACACACACACACACACA
>JAOPUA010000055.1:9665796-9678494 GCA_027122455.1 Trisopterus luscus
CCCCCCCCCCCCCCCCCCCCCCCCCCCCCCCCCCCCCCCCAAACAGCACAATGGAGAGCCCGCGCTCTCTAGTTTAAAATCTAATTTATGGCCACTTCACTGCAGCTGGATTTACACTTCCGACCAGGGGATACCGTTACATACGCTGCAGAGAGGGCGTCCACCCGGCCCTACTCTCTCTCTCTCTCTCTCTCTCTCTCTCTCTCTCTCTCTCTCTCTCTCTCTCTTTCTTTCTCTGTCTGTCAGTCTCTCTGTCTGTCTGTCTGTGTGCCTCTCTCTGTCTCAATAGCTCTATCCTCAGCCTGTTCCCTGACCAACACCGCCTAAACAACAAACCACACACACACACACACACACACACACACACACACACAACTTCACACACATTTTTGATCGGGTTACACATACAGTTTTGAAATGTCTTACAACTTTACTGCCTTGATACTTATACCATTTATATACCACTAATACCACTTACACCATATTGAGCATTGAACATCTGTTTGTTATTCATACTCAACATCAATACAGTTAAACAACAACAATCTTAATTTATTACAAACTAATTTAATACTAAAGTCAGAATTATACATCTTCTACTTAGACGATTTATGTTGAAAATAATCTATTCAGCTAAGCCAACCCGGCAGAGAAACCTACTTCAATTTGTAGTTCTATAATTCAGAGGGCATCCCAGAACGTCACCACAGCATCGGCCTGGATGAACTGCCAGCTCCAACGTGTCATTGACGAATCACAATTAAGCTTGGCCCTGGTCGTTTTACTGGAAAACACTGGGGATTTTTAACCTTGTTTTTCTTTATGTTTATAAAGTGTATGTATATTCTTTGCCAAAAATAAGAATTTTGGCAAAACCATTGTATGCAGTGCCTAAGATAAGAAAAAATGTTTTGTAATCTGATAGTGCAGAGCAAGAAAAAAAAACTGTTTACATTTCCAGATGTGAAGCTGTTGTGTTTGCAACCGTTTCTTTGAAAACACACTGGCAAATCTTTACTCTTTACTTTTATCTAACTTTACTTGCTAGAAAAGAACACGCTCATATGAGCTAACGCAACATGGGAATAACAACCAAGATTGCTGTTATTGTTGTTGATTCCAGTAGACTCAAACATCTTTATTTCATCAATGTGCGTTTTTCAGTGTATTTTTTTATAAACAGTTTTTTGTGTGTCTCTTTTATAATGCTGACCACTAAGGTTGCCTTTTGTCCCATACCCACATACATTCTCCGTCACGCATTTCCGATGGCAGGACTGACCGCTGCCCTCTCGGCTCTGAGACCTGACAGTGAACTCTGCAAGGCCAGCCGCCCCCCAGACCGTGGGGGGGGGGGGGGCGGCGGGCCGGCCCCGCCCCCGCCCCCCCCGGGGGGGGGGCGCCCGGCGGCCCCCCCCCGGCGAGAGTCTTCTCTGACATCAGTGCATTACAATAACATAGAGTGAATACAAGATGGCGATGTGAGAGAGAGTAACAGACAGCATCCTCCACATGTGTAATGACCTGACCGACAGCACTCTGCACATGGCCCTGTGTGTCTGCCGCTAACTCACTGCGCCCCCTGTGCTGCGGTGCGCTCACCTTGGCGGCCTCCTTGCTGGGCTCGTTGTACAGGCTGCGTATCCTCCGGCGGTCCATCAGCTTGTTGTCGGCGTTCAGCAGCTTGCCCTGCTCCCCCTTGTACGTGGCGCTGTAGCTGGTCTCCTTGCGGACCTCCACCCCCGGGGGCTGGAAGGGCGTCGACGTCTTGAAGGACTTGGTCGGCTTCACGTCCTTATAGGCCTTGAATTCATTCCTGGAGGAGGAGGAGGAGGAGGAGGAGGAGGATTAGAGGGAAGGGGAGAAAGAGGTAAGAGAGTGTGGCAGAGGAAGAGGAGTGGGGAGGAGGAAGAGGAGAAGGAGGAGTGGGAAGGGGAGTATTAGGAAGAGGAGTGGGGAGGAGGGAGAGAAGGAGGAGGAGGACGAGGAGAGGGAAGGGGAGTAGGGCAAAGAGGAGATGGAAAGAGGAGGAGGAATATGGGGACACAGGGAAGAACAAAGGGAGAGGAGGAGATAGATAGGGTAGGAGGAGGAGGAGTAGGCGGAGGAGTAGGAGGAGGAGGCGTTCAATAAAGAGGAGCAGAAGAACTCTTTGACAAAACAAACTCTGAAGAAAATCACACAGTAGTCATAGCAAATCGTGTTCCATCTATTGCATGAATGATTAGTGAATGGTCGTTTTTAATAAGTGAACCATGCAGCCCGGCATCAAGCTATTCAATCATCATATTGCAGTATTTGTCACAATAATGCAGAATCCTCTAATGGAAAAACAAACTAATTTCCATGACAATTGATAATTTGATTTGTTCCGATCTAATGAGAAATGTTCAGACAGACTCAATACTCATTATCTTGTGAAAGACCTGATTCAATATATGAGCTCTATAGTAGCTTTAAATCACCCAATGATCTGCCTTCACCTTATCTGATCATCCTCACATGCGCTGGAGCCAGCCTATCACACTGCACAGAGGTCAACCTTTTGTTAACATGTTTGCATATTTGTTCATTTAAAAAAAGTCTATGATTATCTTAGCCAATGTAACATCAGTGAGCAAATTTATAAGACCACAAGATAAGAATTTATAATCTTTCCAGCATTTGTCCAGGATAATTCGACTCAACATGTGCAAAGCCATTCTCATCTACATAAAAGGCATAAAAGAACACCATTAATTTGTTTAGGCTCATCCGGTTCAGCAAGCTGCATATCAACGATGGATTATTTACAACAACTTCTTCACCACTTTAATTCAAAATCTATCAAGAAATTGGACGACTAATTCAAATGATTTGTTCCACACTTTGAGAAAGAACTGAGTATGGCTGTTCCTAGCCCATGGTGGTAACAATAATTAAAAACAATAGTGTCTATGTCGCCACTAAAAGGCGTGCCTGCACTAATAGGCTATTAGGGGCGGGGGGGGTCGCTATTAACTATTCAACTACCAACGTGGTAACATGCATGGCTGCAACCTCAATTTCCTCAATTCATCAGAGTTCGGGCCCACAAATCACTTAATTTCTATCCATCCCTTGACCTTGAACTCGACCGAAAAGACCGACCTACCTGTAGCTACTCCCCGTCGATACCACCTCCTTGATCTGTCTGTTGAGAGCGTCAGCGGCCGCCCGGCCCTTCCTCTCGGCACTTGGATCGGAGGGCTGCAGCTTTTCCTCCTGTTTCTCAGCGGTTTTCCTGTCTACAGATTTTTCTCTCTTTGCAGACGTTGTTTTCGCCACCTCTTTGAATTCTTTCTCCTGCACCTTCTCCTCGATCTCACTCTTCTCTACGCCGCTCTCAGCCTCGGCCGCGGCGTGCTCCTTCTTGCTGCCGGCGTTGCCCTTCCGTCCGCCTGAGGTAGTGGGGCTGGGCTTCGGTATCCAGGGGTGGTCGCCCTTTTTTGGGATAGGCCATGGCTTGTAATCCTTCTGATACTGTGTTTCCGTATTGAACGGGCCCGTACAGGGGTGGTACTCGTTCCTGGGTTTGCAGCTGGGCTCGGGACGCACTTTCCATGCCTGGTAGTCTTGGCGCGTGACGGACGCAGAGCCATCTTTGCCTCCTGCGGCACATGACGCGGAGGGCGCCTTGGACTCTTGGTCCCCAAGATGAGGCTGCGTTTCTATGGCGATGGGGCCGCTCCTCTTCTGTCTGGGCTGAGGATGGTGGGGAAAATGCTGCACGTCGGCCACATCCGAGTATTTGGTGAACACTAAAGGCACCGCGATGTCTCCTTTGTCTAGTTCGCTCCAGAAGCGGTTGATGCAGCAAGCCCGCGTGATGCACGGCCAGGCCATGATCGATGGAGATTGCTAAAAAGATTACACGGAATGAATCAAACGTGGTACGAAACGCAATCGACGTACACACAATAGGCCCAAGTTAGCTACCCTCTTACGAATCGGCGACCTGAAAAAGACCAGCCCCTCTCCTTTGACTCAATAAAATGCTAAATCACAGATATTCACCCTACTGCGTTACCCTTCGTCTTTTGTGAACCGATCTCAATAGGTATTTGGGTAGACTCGGTCTTCCTTTTTCGAAGGCAACTCGATCATCTCAAGCTGAACTGGGTTTGATGGTCGGCTGGTGTGGAGCACATTGCTTGCTGCTGGTTGCGCATCAAAACGACCCCACCCACATGGATGCTCCTCGGAGATGACCGCTTTCTGCACTATGAGTTTGCAACAGCGATCACCTGGTCCGTCCCCGCCCGGCCCGTGAGGAGGCTTAACCCCTCTCTACACCTCACACACAATGTGGGGAATTATATCAACAGTTATCTACGGATAGACTGGATGGTAAAGAAACGCATTAAAATACTATCACCTCCAATATAATTGCAAATAATTTAAAGTGTAATCACTGATATTTGTATACTTTTTTTTCTATGAAGCAGGCGAAGTGAAGGTTTTTTTGATACTGCTCACATAAAATAACCTACACGCCTATTTTTGATGCATCTCAACCACATCTTGCGTCATCCCTTTAATTGATCATAGCCTACAGAATAAAGAGGAACACCGAAATGAGACAACTGCCACCCAGATGCTTACCCATTACTTGTTGCAGGAGCGGTCAATAATCATTTAGATGACCGTTAGAAAGCCTAAGTGGGTTTCAACGTTGTCATACAATTCCTCACATGAGGTATCATGGATGAATCCCTGAACAGAACCGTGCTAGGCCACACCAATGACAGTGTGTTCTGAGTGACTGTCTTCTTGCACAAGTAGGCCTACTCCATCTTTTTTTATTTACTTTCCACCAAACTCTGAAAACAAGATCTATTTAAAGAGGGGATAATTGAAAAAAGAGAGAAAAAAAAAAAAATGAAACTAAGAATATGTAACAGACTTAACATATATTTAATATGAAAGGGATGTACAAAACATGAGGCAAAATACGCAGACTAATATTTAATCAAAACATAGAGGATGAGTCAGTGTACCTGTCCAAAAAACATGGACAACCTACATTGTGGAGCGGCAGAACCTCACAAACAGAACTAACCTGCATACGTCCTACTTCCGGATCAGGGAGACCTCTTGATGAAGAGAAAAACAACAACGACGTGGCCAATGCACCTTTTATACACTTGGTATTGACGTTTCAACATAACGACCTAATAAAATAATGACCGTAGCAAATGTTTTCAAATAGCATCTCCCGCCCGATGTGCACCTCAAGTGGTGTTGGTGGTGGTGGGCGTGTCCTCCTCCATAGGCTCCTCCTCCACTGCGGGCTCGGCCTCCCTGGCAGGCACCGCCTCCCCGGCGGGCACTGCCTCCCCAGCGGGCACCGCCGGGGAGGGGTGCTCCGCCTCCACAGTGGGCTCCGCCTCCACAGCGGGCTCCGCCTCCACAGCGGGCTCCGCCTCCGCCTCGTCCTCGGGGTACAGTCTGCAGTACTGGTCCACCATGACGTCCAGGTCGTGCTTGACGTGGGCGTTGATGTGCAGCACCGCCATGCTGCGGTTGCGCTGCTCCGGGGGCGTGGCGCTCAGGTAGGCGCCGAGCCTCTGGCTGGCGGGCGCCGTCTCGCCGTCGTGGTCGAACCGCAGCGCGGGCAACGCTGAGAGCACCTTGAGGAAGGAGTTAACGTTGGGGAAGAACTTGACGTCGGGCAGCTGCAGCGTCTCGTGGATGGTGGTGGGCAGGCGCACCTCCTTGCCGCGGTGCTTCCACTTGATCCTCCAGCAGTGCAGCTCGGCCGGCAGCGTGTCGGGGCTGGGCAGGTCGTCGCGGTACACGTCGGCGTTGTTCTCCTCCGACGTGTTGAACTTCATCTGGCCCATGACGGCCGGCACCAGTGACAGGCACTTGAGGGCCTTCAGGTTGGTCTCGGAGAACATCTCCTCCACCTCCTGGATCACGCCACGGATCACCGGGATGGTCACGTACTCCTTGAAGTAGGCCTCCACCTGGATCTCGCCCATGTCGGCCGAGCGCTGCTTCCGCAGGAAGAGCCGCGGCACCGTCACCGCCACGTCCATCTCGGCCGCCAGGCCCACTGCCTCCTCGAACCAGAACTCGTGGTAGACGTCGATGTTGTCGATCACCTCGTTGAGCGAATGCAGAACGGCGGTCAGGCTGTTGGCGGCGAAAAACACTTCCAGGGTCTCCCCCTGAAGGTTCCTCCCGAAGGCTCTGGTGTACGTGAGGGTGTTCTTCAGTATGACGATGGTGACGATGAGCTCAAAGTCGGCCAGGATCTCTGCGATGGAGTAGGCGCTGGCGACGACGCCGTCGGGGAACCTGCCGCCGTCGTTGTGCCGGATGTTGTCCATGCAGAGCACCAGCGACTCCAGCATGTCCACCATCAGATCAAAGACGTTGTGCTGCTCCGTCCAGCCGGAGCGGCACGCCTGCTTGAGCGCACTCTCCTTCTCCTCGTTGCCATGGAAGCAGCTGGCCAGGGCTTTGTTCAGCTCGCCCTGTGTCGACGGCCGGCGGAAGAAGACCTCGATCTTCCGCAGCGCCTCCATGACGTTCTGCACGTTGGGGAAGGGGAGGCTGTTGGCCAGGTGGACGTTGAGCGCGGTGGTCGAGCAGGGCATGTGCAGGGCCAGGGGGTACTTCTCCGTCAGCATCACCGCCACTGCCTTCATCTTGGTGGTGGAGGTGCCCGTGGCCTTGTGGGCGTGGCCACGACAGTCCTCCATGCTCAGCCCCCAGCGGTCGCTCAGCTGGCCCTCCAGCTTCTCCACCAGCAGCGCCTCGCTCTCCTCAAAGGGCAGCAGGTCCAGGAACTCCTCGCGGAGGAGGTTGCGCTGGTTGACGAAGCGCAGGAACAGCGGCAGGTGCTTCTCCCCGTCGAACTCCACCAGGTCGCCCGTGACCAGGGAGAAGAACCGGCTGTCCCTGACCTCCATGAGGATCTCCTCTCGCACCGTGTTCTCGCACACCTCCAGGAGCTGGCTCTGCTGGACGTCGGAGAGGTACCGCACGTTCACCGCCGTGCCCTCGAAGCGCTTCCTCAGGGCCGCGTCGCCGGCGTTCATGTGGTAGTGCAGCAGCATCTGGAAGTTGCTGTTGCAGTCTGGCTCGCCGGTGCCCGGCGGCCGGTCCGTGGTCAGGGGGATGCGCTGCTTGCCCAGTAGGACGATGACCTTGAATAAGGAGTGCAGGTAGTCTCTGAACTCCTTCTCCTCCGGAGACAGCTGGGGCTCGCCGTCGTTGGTCGGGCTGTCCTCCGCCGTGGAATCCTTTTTGGAGATTAACTGTGTGATGGAAACGGCCACTAGATGGAAGGGGGGGGGGGGGGGGGGATGGACATATTAACTCTTTAGCAGAACTATGTTCATACTCCTCTGACTGTGGGATGGAAATATGATGAAGAGGAACTCTCACAGAAAACACCTTGTGTTTACTTACATCTCCTCTCTTTAATCTTCCTTATGTCCTCCTCCGTCTGGAAAATAAATGGCGTTAGAGTGGATGTTAATCAAATCACAAAGTCTGCAAGTCTACGAAGCTCCATTTCAATAATTCGGAGGAAAATTGTTTCTTACTAGTTCTTTAATTTGCTTGCGAAATCTGTTATGGGGATTTGTCAAGTGGCTTGTCAGATCGAACATAGTGGGGATGGCTGTATCCTTCAACACCGTCCGATACAGGCTCTGAATGGAGAGACGATTAAAAACAATCAGGTCAACAAACGTTCTGTGTTCTGAACACATCCAGTGGGGTCAATGTTCAGTACTCACAGTTTTGCAGACCATCGCTGGGTCGAAGTGTTTGGCACACAACCTATAATGCTTGTTTAGCTGTTCTGCTGTCTTGGCCTCTAGATCTGCCCGGCGACAGTTTTCTACCCACATTCGGCATCTGTGAATGCAATAACACCAGAAAACAAAACTGTGGTTGTAAAGCACGGCAGCAATGACAACAGGAGGAACACAAGAACAACATGTATACAAATAAAGGTTTGAGAAGTTGATTGAATACTGAGGAATTACAAATAAACAATCGAAATGAGTGCTTACTACAAAAACAGTTATACTAGAATAACAAATTAGGTCATTCACTGTCAGAACTTTTTGGCATTAAAAACATGAACGCAAATGACTGTTGTTACATTATACCACCGTTATAAATCAATCAATCAATCATTCTTTATTCCAGACACAACGATGGTCCATAGTAGAAAAATACATACAAAGACAGTCATAAAATTATAAATATGTTAAGTTAAGAGGCAAATCTCAAAGACCATGCACAGTCCAAATATTTACATGCCATAATATGCTGATATAACTAGATGTCGTATTTGTTTCAAGTTTAAACGAAACTGTTATTCCCAGGATTTTCAATTTCCAAGATTTAGACTTTCAACTTTAGGGGGCGCCATTATGTGAGTTATTAAACCTGACATCCAAACTTGTACATGTCGTTTATCGGCCTGCATGCATAGAAGGTTAAAAAGCACAATGGACATTATGTGTAGCAGTGACCATTCATTCTCTCCGGCTGTGAAGTTGTAGGGTACTTTACAGTCACTGCTACACTGCTGTTCAGCCAGCTTGCTGTCGCCTGGCCTCATGTCATCACGGATCGTAAACAGCGGGTCTTTCGTCAGTTTCCTACCGTTCGGGGTCCCTTGGAAACCGAAAAAACGCCAATTCCGACTGCGTGCTCTTCCGCGTGCAGTTCGGAGCCGCGCAAAAATTGGGCATTCTCCCTCTTAACGGTGGCTAGCCAGAAGTCGTAATCGATACTTATTTTTGGGGGTGGTAAAACATCGGTCAGCAAGTAGAAATGACAGGTATGTACACAGGGAGGATAACTGCGGGCTGGATTCAAAACAGCGGACTGTAGTTCTTGTGCTCGGTGACTTCCGGTGTGATTCCGGAAGCTCTACTTTGGGCAGGATGATGTTTATTATTATTATTTATTTTTACTGATCTCGATTAATGCCACAATTTGCTCTGCATAACGTGCTTTTTTTTAGATCCACTTAAGCAGACGTGTTTGTAAGGTATATGGCTTCTCCAGATCTAGACTTAACTGTCTTTGTCAAAAGCACACGTTTGTTGCCGGACATATTCCTAATGTCGCCTTTGTTCTCTGTTCTCTGCCCCCCGTATTACCCCTCCATTTACTTTGTGCTTGTACATACCAGATTACAATCATCAAACTCAGATTTACCGTTTGTGTTCGGACAGGACACACATATTCCCTTTAGGACATAGATCGACGCTGATATATCCGACCACGTAGCACGTGTACTTTTTTACTTGTTTGAGTATCCACCAATAGAGGTCCTCATTATGATGTGCACCAGATATTATAATTATATCACATAACAAGTAATATAGTCCACAATCCTAGTCAGATTATTTTTGCTATTGGTTTGGCTGTAAATCACGTGGCTCGTTGGTCTAGGGGTATGATTCTCGCTTAGGGTGCGAGAGGTCCCGGGTTCAAATCCCGGACGAGCCCAGTTTTTCTTGCTTCATTATTCTTTATCTTTAGAAATAAAAACGGCATTATTCCATTAGGTATTCAGAGCGCCAATAAATTACAAATCTAATAAGGGCGCACTGCATTTAAACGTCAACCTATTAGAATGAAACTACTGCTACGTTAGTTGGAATATTAAGATGTATGCTATAGAAAATCATAGATAACCGCAAATACTTGTATAGATACAACAATATTGCTGCAAATATCCTAAATAATTACTTTTTATGGGTTTTGGAAAAAGCTATGGGCTCGTCCGGGATTTGAACCCGGGACCTCTCGCACCCGAAGCGAGAATCATACCCCTAGACCAACGAGCCACGGCACTACCACACGTGAGATATATGTTAATAGCGGTGTCGTGGAGACTGATCCGTTTTCATTACTAAAACTCTTATGCGGTTTAAGACTAGGAGACGTACAACAAAGTAGTCAATCATCTTGATTGCGATTAAAACAACGACACAGTACACGATAGACGTTCGTTCTATGTAAGATGTACTCAAATGGCGTTGGGTAATGAAGCTATACCATCAACTGTGAGAACATTTTGCAGGAAAAAGACAAGAATAAAGACACAGAACAATTCAATTAACTTCTTTTTATATATCATACATAAGACTGTCTTAATATAATACAAAGGGCATTGTCATAAACACAGCAAAGTCTTGACTAGATCTTACAATCTGTGGATACATGGACTTATCCTTTCCCCCATGCTGTTCAATTCTATAGTGCATGATGCATGTACAAAAAGTGATAAAATGTGAAATAAAAAAAAATGAAGGAAAAATATTCAAATTAAATCAGAGGATTGAGACTTTTGTTGGGTGTAAGATAATGTTAACAAGTATACTGATTTGTGTAAAACCCACAAACTAAACAGGCTTATGGAAAATGGAACCTTTTTTTTTCCAACCATGTGCTTCTCATATAACCAAAAAGTAAAGTTTGTGATGTACATGCACTTACAATATACCCTGTGAACATTAAGGTTTGAAGATCTAGCTTTCCCTGTTTGATTCAAACCCTACCTCATAATGTTGTCCTGATGCAGTCAAGTACCACTGCCAAAAGGCAAGGTTTTGCCACTAAGAAAACAGGAATTCCTGCCCACTGAATGGTCACCAGATTGACAAACATAATCAACATACCAGCAAGGAGCAAGGTAGTGAGTTCTATACTTCCTTTATTAAAAAAATATAAATATATACATAAATTCTATTTCAACTATTAAAAAGGGGCTGCATTTCATGACAACTGCTCTAAATAAGAGGTCAATCAGCATGATCTGAAATAGGCGCACACTTACGAGTCACTGCAGTCAAATTTTTTTTTCAGTCTTTATTTTGGAATGTTAAGTACCAGTATGAAGGGCCAGTAATCAAATCACTGGCGAATTCTGAATGTCTCAAATTCTATGGGGTATGAAAAATGATTGCAAATTTGCAATTGACCTTGACATCCAGATAAAACCCCAATCAAGTTATAGGTAGCTTTACATTTATATTGTGGAAATAACACGTATGGTATTTTTTTTTTGTCTGTGATGTTCTCCCCTCTAAATTGACACTCAAATGACCTTCGACCCTGGCCTCTACTTAAAAGGCGGTTGTGGGCAGGTTTTTCTCTGTCTAAATTTTTCAAAGTTGATAAAAATGAGTAACAGAAAAAAAGAATGCACTTTTTAAAATCCCTGATAAAAAATAATTAACAAAAAGAAAAAAAAGAAACCTAAAGATTCTGGTTATTGACTCTGGTAATGATCTGAGAGGACATGCATGTCTGCCTAAGCCAAGCATGGGATTGTGGGCTTATGGGCAACGGTTTCCCTTTAAATAGGACCACAATCACAGGGATCTGCCCTACCACATGAGCACAAGACCATTCCAAACTCAACTCTGATCTCCCAAAGTTATCACCGTCCTGCCAGAACCACGACCTAAGGTCTCCATTCATGGCAGAACTTAGCACGTTGACCAAATGATGTATGAAAGGCAGCAAAACCCTTTGAAATAGTATGATGGGGTGGGGGAGGGAGGGGCAAAAGAAAAACAACGACACAAATAGAACGCATTAGTCTCTTTTTCTTTTTTTTTTCTTCTTTTTTTTTTTTTTTTTTAAACCATCAGCTTCTATCCTGCTACTCTGGGGCCTGCAGAGCAACTACCAAATTTTTCTAAACATACCAAAGTTTTTAAAAGACTCCCAAAATAATCTACCAATTAATATGGAAACAGTTTTGGTAAAACGAATCTGGTCATAATACACAATAGCCAACGTTCTCGACGACGGTCTCCGGTTTTGCTAAAGTAATATATTGCAGCTGTTTTTTTTTTTGTATTGACGTTAAAATAATCATGATAAACTTTTGCGTCAAAAGTGGTGAACTGCTACATTATTGGTTACAGACACCTATATGCTATAAAACAACTGCTTTGGTATAAAAACATATCCAAAGGGAAAATAAATTCTTGTAAAATTCACAGCATAATTTGAGGAGAAAAAAGGCAGTCACGTAACATTTTTTTTCTTCCGTTTCCACGTTTTGGATGGAGAGACTTGTGCAGGTGGTTCTGATGAGGAACTACATGCAAAAGGGGAAGGGGGGTAAGTAACAAAAAAAAGCAAACAAAAAAAAAAGGGTAGACTCTGGAATAGATAGTTCTTTCCACTGCAAAATCCTTAATTAGTGAATAAGATTTTCAAGGAAGTAATGTTTAGGAGGTTGTTGTGTACAATAAGACCCTGTTATGTGGGGCCCTGCTGAAGAAGAAAACTTTGTAGAGAAAGGCCTCAAATTACCATTCTTATTTACCTTTTTATGTTTGTTTTAATTTCCTTAAAGAATTAAGGGCTGTCTAGAGAGAAAAATAGAGAAAAGCCATCTTAATTCAAATAATAATGTCCAGCTCCGTTCCATTCCAAGTCCGTGAGTCGTAAGGCCAAAGGGTTATCCAAGAACCAGCCACTGACTGTCCTCCTTCTGTGTGGGCGGGGTCCTCTCCGTATCCCGCGCCCACCGCTGCTCTCGTCTGTGCCGGGCCCGGGCGCAGCGTGCAAGGCTGCGGGCCTCTGTGGCCCGAGGGGCGGCGTCACCCTCCGCTCCTGACCCCGGGACGATGTCTGCGTCGGTGTGCAGGGGGGGGGGGGGGGGGGGGGGGGGG
>JAOPUA010000055.1:9742366-9752750 GCA_027122455.1 Trisopterus luscus
TATATATATCCTCAATCATCTCCTCATGCTTCAATAGTTGGGCCATCTACTAGTCATTGAGTTTGTCATGGCCTACTTGACAATACTTAATATCATGATGATTATATTGAAGGTGGCTGCTTGTCTCTCCTTTACATAATGAAGACTTCTCACCACCCATTGGAAAACATCTCACAGGTTGGATGCAAAAGAATATGGGACGAAAAGTCATCGCCTCCCCAGAACCAAACGGCCACTGGTAAAAACGAGCTCCCAACAGTCCCTGGTATAATAACGTGGGCTACAAAATATCGTCTCTAAAGTTTTACGCTCTACTGCATTTCATCCTCTGTCAATGCCAGTGATATTTTTGGAAATATGCACAGGTAAACTTGCAGTTATGACTCTAACAAGCTTCTTTGTTTAGAGTCGATACTGAAGATTGTGTTCAGGCGCCACCTGGTGGGGGAGGAGAGAACAACGCCCTTTCTACGGTTTGCCAAAGCATCCCAATAATTACCTTATATTTATTCATGAGTGGATAAAGACTGTAGACTGTAGTTTCTTATTTTTTTATATTCTAATCGTGTGATTGCTGGATTAAAGAATGATGATGTTGACTCCGCTGATGACACCCCGTAATTAGTATTAAGACAGCTTTAATCTTAGTATTGCATGTGCATGAAAAAAGTGCAAACTATATTAACAAGAAAGTTTCACTTCAAATCTACAAATATTCTTAACAGTTGCCATGATGCATGAAAATCCTAAATTATCAGAATACTGAGCTAATTTATCCCCTAGTTGTTCCCCTCCAGTGTTTTAGAATTGGAGAGTATATTCTAATTATTCTTTGTGAAGCATGGCTAAAATAATTCATACAAATGTTCCTCTTAAAAAAAGTCAAAGTTGTGCCTCTGGGTTTCGTTGGGTTAGGCTGATGGGGAAAACTGAATTCAAAACAGTAGCACAGTATATGTTTCAAACATTTAATCATACATTAGATCTACAAGTAGTAACATGCAACAAGAAGAGAGAGACCGGGACATAGATGACTTGGTTAATATATTAGAAGACCAGCTGTTCCCAGCAGGCTTCATGACATCATTAGCGATTACGGTTCACACACAACTGCAATGAACAATGAACATGTTTTATGCTACCGGATACCTGAATTTCCCTCGGGATAAATAAAGTATCTATCTATCTATGTACAGTAGTTTATTTTCACTATCCATTCCTTTCTATCATTTCGTCTTCATCAATCTCCAATGTAGCCTACTATGGCAATTGATATTCTTTCTTTTGTTTATCTTTCCCTTACCATTTAGTTCTAATGGACAGTCAGACACTCAGACCTATAGCTATAGTCCAATAACTCCACAAAACGTGCTACATTATGCCAGCAAGCATACCATATCTTTACTTCCTCCCGGTCCTGGGTCTGGGTTGAGACGTCGTCTAGCTGAACCGTCTCATCCTTCTATAGAAAGTAGCAGCCGTCAGCATCGCTGCGGCTCCGACCAGAAGCAGGACCCCCACGGCGATGCCCAGTCCGATGGACGCGCCGTTCTGACCCTGGCCACTAGGGGGCGCTGTGAGCGACCGATAAAATAGTAAACAATTAGGTACGTCGCTGCAAACAATCCGACACGTCATGTCATGGGTATTTTGATTCGAGAAGAACTCATAAAACCTGTAATAATTGTATGGACGTTTATTAAAAGAAATAATGCTTACCCTCCTCTTTGGATGAAGTGGCTAGAAGAAATATAAGCAGTGTAAGTACATGGTAATGACATAAAATAATGATGTAACAAGTACGTTAGGCCACTGCTAGAGAAGAGATTAAATCATTGGTGTCAAGGAATTTTAGCTTGTAAGGCCCTTTGAGACAAAAATGTGATTAAGGCTGAATAAATGAAAGGTAATGTGATCAGTTGTAAGACAATAACACAAGAGTGACACCGATATCTCTCTCTTTCGCTTTCTACCACACACACACAACTATCACACACACACTTACACACATGTTTTTTGCACTGGATTGTCTTACTCTGCATACTACCATTTAGCATTTCAATAATTATCATACCATTTTGTACAGATTATCTTACACTGATATTTTAAATGGGCAATTTAACTACAATTTTAACACTTTCCTGTAAGCTGATTTGGTCTTATTTGAGTATGTTTCACTGTAGGCTAGATCCAATTTTAGATTATTGTTATATTGTATTTTTGCTATTCCAATTTTGTTTGTTATTTTTCTTACTAATAATCTTGCTTTACTTTTAACATGCTTTAATAATAACGTAGCTTCCCCCTAACAATAAAAACCTTTGAATTGAATTGGTGGAATGGAATGGAATGGAAAGGAATGGAATTGAAGTGAATTGAATGGAATTAATTGAATTTAATTAATTGAATTGAATGGAATTAATTGAATTTAATTAATTGAATTGAATGGAATTAATTGAATTGAATGGAATTAATTGAATTTAATTAATTGAATTTAAGTGTATTGAATTGTACTGAAGTGAACTGAAGTGAACTGAAGTGAATTAAATTAAATTGTAATTGAACTGAACTTAACTGAAGTTAATTGATCTTGAAGTGTTCATATTAATTTGAAGTGGTCTGAGAGCAAGGTGTGGGATACATACTGCCTTCAGCCTTGGTCTTAATGGGCACGGTGAGCAGAGACAGCTCCGTCAGCCCCTCCTGCACCACGGCCGTGTCCACGCTCCTCCTCCTCCGCTTGTTGCACGTCTGCGGCACAGAACCCCACAGGCACGCGTGAGGCTCCGCCCATTGGCCTCATGGCGTGCTCCAGAGGACTCGTACTCCATCCGCACAAGTTGCAAAGTGGGAAAATCTTCCAGCTTCCTTGCGGCATTTCACCGAGGCACGCCCCCTTTTGCTCCTGATACCTCAGGGCTCTGAGAGTCCACCGAGTTCAGCGAGGTCCAGCGTACGACTCGACACACACAGGTGGCTGCGTCCGTAACAAGGTGTGTTTTCTTTGTATTCGTGCCACGTTTGTGATTTTAATATTGATTTCAAATGCTCTTACGCACTAGAAAACATTGCTGCCTTAATCCGGTCACCAATTCATGCACTGCACTGTCTTTCTGTGCGTGCAATACATCGTAAAGTCGTGTTGTTTGTTTTAATGCTGGATTGCAAAAGAGGCTAATGTAGCTAACGATAACAAAGACTAGCCGACGACTCTTCCCCCGACGCGTCTCGTAGGGGATGCCCACCCAGACAAACGGGAACTCTGCCTTGTCGCTCTCGTGGCGTGACATGACGCCACGAGAGCGACTGGTGGCGGGTGGGTGTATGGGGCACCTCGGGAGACATTGGGTCACGCGTGTCTGTTTGGGGCGACGGCCCTCACCTTGAAGGTGCTGCAGGCGGTGCTCTCGCAGAGCCGCGTCACGCAGTGCAGGTAGTAGGTGGACACTGTCTCGTTCTGCTGCTCGATGAAGCGGAAGGCGGAGAAGAAGAAGCGCGCCGTCTGGCTGTCGCCGTTCTCCATCATGGTGGTGAGCGGGTCGATGGAGCACCTGCAGGCAACGGATGGTTAATAATAAGAGTAATCCTAATACTCATAATAATCATTTGAAAGATATAATTAAAGAGCACATTTCTCTTCCAAGGTCCCCAATTATACCACCAGGTGTGAGCAGGATTAGCCGTTACGAGGCGTTTTTTGGAAAATCTGCCTCTCACAAGTGGGCGTGTCCACCTAGGGTGTGTGAGGGGTGGATGGGCAACGTTCGCTACGGTCCACTGGGTAGGCTGGTGTACTGATCTATCCAGCACAACACATCTCGGTGGACACGCCCACTTGTGAGATTTTCAAAACGGCTTGTAATGGCTGATCACACACACACCTGTTGGTATAATATGTCACCGTTAACGCATAACGTTACATAACGCTACATGTGGTTAGTTATTTTAACTGACGGAACAAAGAGGTTGAAGAAGGTGGAGTCGGAGGGCCGTGGAGAGATGGAGGCGTAGCATCGGTCCAGGAAAACATGGTACCTGTGGGACAGGAGCAGGATTCAGAGTCACAGGCAGTCCTCAATCTCTCTCCCTCTCTTTCTCTCTCTCTCTATCTCTCTCAGTCTGTCTCTCCCCCTCCCTCTTTCTCTTCTTCTGCCCCTCCCTTTCTCCCTCTTTCTCTCGCTCTCTCTTTCCATCTCACTCTCTCACTCACTCACTCATTCTCACTCCAATCTCTCTCTCTCTCTCTCTCTCTCTCTCTCTCTCTCTTCTGTCATCAGTTTCATTCAGCTGTAGGTTTTCCTCCATCAGTGTTCAGCGTCTCATTTAGCGTTCTTACTGGGACGTGAGGTTGGAGGCGACCACCTGCACATAGATCTTAGTTCTGAGTTCCACCCCCAGACTGGGGATGATCAGGGGGGAGGCGTAGTCTGCGTCCTGCCCGAAAAAAATCAAACAGGAATCCATAATCAGCAGAACTTCTTATTAGATATGAACGTTTTCATGTTGATCAGTGATTACAGAGTGGGTCGCTAGTGGCGTGTTTGTCGTTACATTAACATTTACATTCAGGGCGTTTAGCAGACGCTTTTAACCAAAGCGTCTTACAATAAGTATATTCGTCAGGAGAAAGAGAAACAACAATAAATCACTGTGGGTACAGTAAGGATGTCCATAGAACCAAGTGCCAAGCACTAACAATCTCTAGGTTAACCCCTTCCCTGTATACAACAGAGATAGCTAGGATAAGACGCTACACAATGCTGAGTACTATTTTTAAGTGCAGGGACGTTGTCTTCTCACGTCAAACAGCTCCATACGCAGGGTGCTGATGAAGCTCCCATTCTTGTCCTTCAAGGCAATGGAGGAGGCTGACCTGTGAAGGAGGAGGTCAAACACTGGGGTCAGAAGGGGCAAAGGTCACACACAAAGAACCCTAAACCCTACATAGCCCTCGGATGACAGTTCTCTGTAATATTTTACAATCAGGGTACATATATAATCCATTGATCAGCATTAGTACATACAGCAATAATCATTAACTAACAGTGAATAGTTAAATAGTGGACTCCTTATCATTTACTAATGGTGTTCATGTTAACTAGGGTATTCATTTATACATGTTTAATATGGTTGTATAATACCCTACTACTACCCCAAACCTTCCCAATCCTAACTATATGTGCTATAAAGTTTAGAATTGAATCCACTAATGTTAATTAAATGGGTAATTAATTAACGTGAAAAAAAAGTGTTACCATGTTCTACATTAAATATTACAGTATTAGGAGTAGGCCTAGGTATAAATACATAATGTTTTCCTAATCTAGGGTAAACACTGATATTCTGACGTTTACCACAGCTGGTAAACAGCACAGTTGGTAACAAAATGAGGCATGCCAAAGATGAGACGTATTACTCACACGTCTACTTGTGTGTTGTTGACCAAGTACTCCAGCGGGTAGGCACATGAGTAGTAGTACTTGAGCTCGGAGTTGTAGGTGATGGTTCCGACGGTGGGGTCGAACGACTGGACGATGCCGCTCACGTTGACATTTTGGGTGTTGGAAAAGTCGGAGAATATCCCCGTCCCGGCCGAGTTGGTGGTCTGAAGTAAAATCATTTTTCACGAATGTTACTTTACTGTCTGCTAAAAGGTATAAAATATCAGGATATCTGGAAATAACTCAAATGATGGTCTCCTCTGCGGTCATTTGGCTGACATTTGACTACATAGTGACAGATGATAAAGGACCAGTTAACTTTGGATTAGTAGTCCTATACCCTAACCACAAGACCATGCTGCCCCCACTAGACTATCCATGTCTCATCTCAACTCTTGCAGATCATGTTGTCGGAAAGCTGTCGGATTTGAGCAAATTTACTATAATTCCCGTCATTTGACCCATAGCGTCTTGATGCTTGACATCTGTCAAGCATCGCGTCACCTCGCGAGCTCTGGAAGTCGCGTGTTCTGGCTGCAGCGCGCTGAACCCAGGGTTGCCAGATTGGGCGGGAAATATGTCCCAATCTGGCAACACTGGTTCTCGACCCACCTGGAAGTTGCTCCCGCAGGCGTTGCCCTCCCTGATGGGGAAGGTGAACCTCAGCACCGGGGGCACCGCCCACACGTCCAGGGTCCCCGAGCAGGCGTCGATGTCGTTGATGAGGTTCAGGAGCAGCAGGCTCTCGTTGTAGCCCGTGTAGATCGCGGGGCAGATCTGAATGGCCAGCTCGATGGCTGAGGTCCCACACACCACGGATATATCAGTGTATTCTGTTCAAGGGTTGAGGAAGGCAGGACATGTCATCACCTCAATGGATTACATTTAGGCCTATTTATGTTTTCTAACAAGTGGCCACTCAAAGTGCGTTATAATATTGCCTAACATTCACCCATTCATGCACACATTCACACACCAACGGTGGTGTCAACCCCTCAAGGCAACAGCCTGCTCGTCGGGAGCAGTCATTGTGAGGTGTGTCGCTCAGGGACACCTCAACACTCAGCTAGGAGGAGCCGGGGATCTAGCAACCTTCCGGTTAACAGCCACCCTGCTTGACCCCCTGAGCCCATAGCGCCTCAACAGGAACTGTGGTTGATTGACCGATTGATTTCACCTTTCTAATAGGAACAGGGGTGGTATTCGCTGTGCAATGTACACTCCTTCACTTCTTCCATTAATAGACCACCTGCTCTTCGGTGTGACAGTTGAGTAGGCCTACGTGCAGTGTTGACTACGAGATTACATTTTTCCCTTTATAACACTCCCTTGGCCCACCACCATCAATATAATATTAAGTTTAGTCCTTTATTGTCGCAACAACTGTTATGTGGGATTACTTTAACATCTTGATAGCTGCTAAGACTCTGTTCAATTTAAAGCTCCATCTGTTGGGAGCTGAACGTATTCAAAAGTGTCCATGTGGTAAACAACTCAGGCTGCAGCTCAAAAACTTTTACAAATATAAACGTAGGGGATTAGAGTGATTCAATGTTTAAAAAAAAAAGATATGCTAGCACACAAGTGTGGCTTGAGGCTGTGTGCCGAGATAAGAAAGCAGAAAAGCCAATGAGAATAAATTCAGCGGTTTACCAGGTCTTCTACCAAACGGTCCGCAGTCAGATAAGGAGAGGGCCTCACGGCCCGCAATAAAGAGGGACGTCAGGCCGAGCAAGCTGATAAGAGCCATCTCCCCCATCTGCCTCTGCCGAAAGCTGGAGTCAAAATGTGCAAAAAAACACTAGCATCAGTGGAATCATATGCTGGATATCCCAAATCATGCAGAGCAGAATATCTGTAGGGTCCAGGGTGGTCAGCTGAAAAATAATGCAATGTGGTCCAAATTAGGAAGTAGATTCCAATGAGGTCAAGCAAGGGAAGGCAATTTTGGTTGACTCTGTCTAAGGTCCAAGATATTTGCACTAATTCTCGAGCTCTTACCTCTTGCGTCTGTTTGCTGATTTAATTAGTCGGGGCTGCTGGTGGTGTTATATATGCGACATGGAGAAGAACTACATAGTATGTGTGCATTCTATACACATGTGTATTGTATAGAATTGGATGGAGACAGGGTCTATGTCACTTTGGTGGGGCTACCCTCGGTGCCTTGGAACAATTCTCTTTTGTGGCTTAAGTTTAGTGGACCATTTCCTGGAGGCAAATCCTGAAACCCTAGTCTTCAAAGTAACATGGTGAGACAGTGGCCCATACGTCTTTGTGTTTTTTGTGGGGCGTAAATCTCCTCTGTTGGGTGCGTATATGAAACTTAATAAAGTAAGAGAGTGTATGGTTGGTGGTCTCGTGGGACACACACAACGATGAGAAATGAGGCCCAATTCTCACCAACAGGGGCTTGGGTAAAATGCAGGTCGCATTTTACACAAGCCCCTCATTAAAAGTAATTTTAGAACTGAAATGTTATTTTTTTCCTCCAGCCATTTTTTGTTGTTGCATAATTTGGGATCAAAGGTTGAGGGTTGGTGGTATTTTTTTCTCAAAACAAATTGTTTTTCTTATAATCTTAACGAAAAGTCCTGGCTGCAAAGTTTCTTTTTTAATTGGAAAGCAAATGTGATCTTTTTAATTTAAGTTAAAATAGGTAATATTCAATAAATAGTTAATCAAGTGTGTATGATCCATCGTCATTGGGGGGGTAAACCAAAACGGGCTCAGCAGAGGACTGTATTTTTGAAAGGAGATCCACCTGAGCCACCTGGGAAGAAAAGGAGTCTTGGACCAACCCTGGCTGTGACGTGCTAACTTCTCCTCTCATGAACACCACGGTATCTACCTCCATGCACAGATATACACACATGTATGCTCAGAAAATTGGGTCACTGTGAAAAGCAGATGGATGCCTCATCTATTTTTGGCAGGTGAATTTGGACTTGATGTCATGCACAAAATCACACTGATAAAGACGGCCTCGCCTGATTTGGATCAAAGGTTTGATGCGGTAACAATAATGTGCTTATAGTTCCACATGAGAAGTCCATATCTAATAATTATGTTTTTTTTATCACCAGTCTTGGGGCTGAACTGAGACCCAACAAGGTTTTTATTTATGGTTCTAATCTCAGTCAGTCAATGCAGAGGTTGTACCAAATGCAGAAATTACAACCACGGCTTGCAACATAGACTCCTTCAGATTTTGTGTTATTCATTTTTATTGAATGTAATGTATTAACTTTACTGAAACTGAAATTTTAAAAAATAGAAAAATGAAAATCAGCACACACACATTTATTTTATGAAATAATACATATTTATAATATGGCCCAAGGCAAATTTTTGTATATCTCACATTTTGATATTTTTTGTTTCTACATCTTGTTTTTTTGATACACTTTTAATAATTCATATTAACATAAAATATCATGAAAAATGTTACAGTACTTTTATTTCATAATACCAATGAATAGCAAAGGAATATGCAGGCAAGACCAAGTATACAGTTTATATAGTATATATAGAGTATATATAGTATATAGTGTTCAAGCCCATGAATGACAGCTATTTGCATAACGACTATCCTAGGTTTACATTCAAAGAGTACCAACGTATGGATATAAAGGTAACATTCATGCTTACATACAGTGTACAGTGTATAGTCTACAGTATAGAGTGTACACCTATGATCAATTCATTTGAAGGTTGGGTTCCAAACCCCTGATGATGTCGTCGTCGGGGGGTGCGATCTCCGTAGGAGGCGGAGTGCAAGCAAGACGAAGACGAGGCTGGTCCCGCCCAGGATGACCACGCCCGATATGAGGGCGCTGGTCGCTGGGTTGATTGGCAGGGAGGAGTGGTTGGATCCTTTGATAGAAAACAACAACAAGAAACCATGAACATGTGTATCAATTATCTTTGTGAGAGTGTAGGTAATCTGTGTGTAAATATATAGAGGTGTTATGTGTCACTATGCAGATTTAGGATACGTAGAAGGACTCACCAAGTTGTGAATTAGTGGCTGGAGTTTCATCTGTGAACAGACAAACCAGGTTAATACAAAAGTACTGCACAGATACTGTATACTTTAACACAAGTTAAAGAAAGAGCGAGAGAGAGAGGTAGAGGAGTACAGAGGGAGAGAGTGAGGGGGTAGAGAGAGTGAGAAAGAGGTGCTGGGGGAGAAAGGTAGAGCGGTACAGTGAAAAAGAGAGAGAGAGAGAGAGAGAGAGAGAGAGGCAGTAGAGAGAGTAAGAGAGAGATGGTGGTGGAGAGAGGTAGATCAGCACAGAGAGAGAGAGAGAGAGAGGCATACCACTCCTGGTGATGATAGGCCCAGCTGAGAGGAAGGCCTTATCGGACGAGGCGAGGCTGGAATCTTGGCTTCCCTCCTCATCGCGTCGTCTTCGCCGACCACAGATCTGTCCAATCACATCGTCAATAAACCAGACGCACCCACGTGCATGCATCACCACAACCGATTGAGATCTAGCGCTAGCTGTATGAGCGTGGGTCGGGGGGTCCCATCCCCTCCTGCTCTTACGGGCATCAGCAGGATGCAGTCGTCGGCTCGGCACAGCTTGGTGACGCAGTGCAGGAACACGGTGGACATCTTCTGGTGCCGGTGCTTCACAAAGCGGAACACCTCGAAGGCGAAGCGGCCGGACTGACTCCGCCCGTTCTCAAACACCGTGGTCTGGGGGTCCTTGTTACACCTGGACGGCACCAATTCAATTCAACTTTGTTTGCATGGCCCTTATCACCGGTAAAGTCTCAAAGGGCTTGACAGGCCCTGTGTTTATGAACCCCCCCTCCCTTTAAGAAATCTGGAGGAGGAACACAGAGTGGGGGAGCCCTCCTTCCAGGGATGATCAGGAGTGCAATGGGTGCACATACATACATACATACATACATACATACATACATACATACAT
>JAOPUA010000055.1:9760239-9780206 GCA_027122455.1 Trisopterus luscus
GTGTGTGTGTGTGTGTGTGTGTGTGTGTGTGTGTGTGTGTGTGTGTGTGTGTGTGTGTGTGTGAATGTGTGTGTGTGCGCCCCCGCGTGTGTTCCCTAGTGTGTGTTCAGGGATTTTCCACAGTCCTGGCCAGCTGCCACAGGTAAGACCAAGCAGATTGAATCTAGCATATCTGATCAACCTGCAGCTCTCTGGTACAACAAACAGACACATGTCTCATACATCTCTGCTGTCCAGCAGAGCCCAGGAGAGCTACTATAGGACACGTAAGGTTTAAACATAGCCAGGAAGCTAAAGCACATGCTTACAACTGATTTTGTTATATTATGTTAATTAACAATCAACCGTTTTTTCACTGTCCACCAGCTGTAAGGAGTCAATCAAATCCGGCTTCAATACACCCACATGACCATTATGCATAAAAAGCAGGCCCATTGTATGGATTATATATTTATTAATTGGAGGTAATAATGGTGCACCTAGGCAACGTGGCTGAAGTCTGCTTTTTTTTTTATCTTGGAACATTTAAAAAATGTTACGTATCATGTACATTTGAACAATATTGTAAGTGAATCAAAAGCCCCACTACATTTAATAAAATCTATATTTACTTTGTATGTTAATATTTGACCGGGATGCGATGTTTACACTGACATATAACGTACACATTTATAGTTTTAGTTTTGGGTAAATACAAAGTTGTTAATGTGTGTACACTGGGAAGAAATAAGTGTTGAAGGATTGGATAATTTGATTGAGGAGCATGAGGTAATGCTTGTTTGTTTGCATTCTAACCTAAAGGCTCGGTAAAGCCCTGTTTTTTTTCTTTTGTTAGTATGGAAACTTGTACAAATTACCTAGGTGGGAAAACGACGCAACTGGATGGCTTTTGTTGATGTTCGTAACCCAAACCACGTGGAATAACAAGGTATCTGATACACAGAACGCTATGAATAGCTTCTGGAAGGAAAAGGGTTAATGGTGACAGATAGTAGGCCCTACTATTGAACATGGGGAGGGATAAAGTAGTAGCCTACGACAAAAGGCTACTTATTTTACAATATCGTATGGTCTGTGACACTAGAGGCTCTAAGTGCAACAGCCTCATCAAAAACATAAGGAAAAACAGCCGAGGGCATAAAGACCTAGATAGCTCCAATACACATGTTGTCGCAATTGTGGTGGATTACACAAGAAATTATCAGAGATTAGGTTATACAAAAACAAAGGATTAAATTGATAAAACTGCGTTATCATGGCAATGGGCTGCCCCCTTGTGTTATCCATGTGCAACAACGCGGGTGGCTTAAATGGGAAATACCCTTTATTTATTTGTACCGTATTACGTAGGCTTTGGTGGTTACATTTTTTTCAATACTTGTCCGGGCTGTGCCATACTGGCAAAAACACAACTTTTGCTAGCTCTCAAGGTTTCATGTTAAAACCATAGTAACTGCATGGTAACTCTGGGGAAATAACACTTTTTACTTATAGTAATATAAACACGACACAAAATAAATGAGTAAGTGCAACAGCAGCTGTACAAAAAGATAAACAACAAAGGAGACTCATCCTATTGTGTGCAGTTATTAAATATTATAAAATATAGATAAGATAGAAGATACAAAATACATAAAGAGACAATTGGGGGAAAGCTTCAATTCAATTAAATTCAATTTTATTTGTATAGCCCTAAATCACCATTACAGTCTCAAAGGGCTTAACAGGTCAAACATTTATGACACCCCCCTTTACCCAAGCCCCCACAAGGGCAAGAAAAAACTCCCTTGAAATTAGCAAGGAAGAAATCTTGAGAAGAAACGCATAGTAGGGGACCCCTTCTTCCAGGGATGGTCAGGAGTGCAACGGGTGCCATAATTGACAAACAGGTAAATACATGCACATCATAATAAAATGGGGATGTGGTGCTGGCAGGTTAACCATGAGGAGAGTCCAGGCATCCAGTTCAGTCACAGCAACACACTAGAACAGCCAGAATAGTGAATTATAATTATAAGCTGGAGTAATATTGTGTTTTTGGGGCTTAGGATGAGAGGACAGGCCTGAGGGAGGTGAGATACGGGTAAGGTAAAGAGAGAGAGGGAAAGAAAGTGTCGTTAAGTAAATAGAGGAGTACCTGTTCAGTGTGTTATCGGCCTACAGTAACGAGTGTTAAGGAACAAACAAAAGAGTTCCTCTTAACCTGTGTGGTGCTTTTACGAATAAAAGCAGGGTTGCTACATTTGAACCACATTTAACGCGCAGTACCAACCCCCTTCACATGTCCACCCATGTCCCACCACCTCAGCAACCCGAAGCCCCCTTCAGATCCCCACGAAGGGGAGTCTATGAAGGGGGGTATGGCATGGAACCCCCTGCCATGGAAAATCCCATTTCGGGGTCTCTCTAATGGACAGCTAGCCAGAGGTTGTGGAGGGTGTCCTTGTCGCCCACTGCTTCCTTGATTTGCAGGGTGTTCCTTGAGGCGCAGACCTCGTGGGAGCTTGATTGGATGCTATGCAGCCTAGATAGGTGCCCTCTCCTGTATTGATCAGGACATACCAACCGATAGGCCCCCTTGGTGAAGTCATGGCTTTGTCACAAATGTAACTTGGTCACAGGAGGTCTATGTTAAAGGACAATTCCGGTATTTTGAACATTGAGGTCTCTTTCTGGTGTATCGTAGCGAAATATAGTTTCTATTATGTTTTATTTGCCATTCATTGATTTCATTGATTTCTGTTGGAACACTCATTGCTCGTTTACCAGAAACAGAAAGAGGGGCTGTTAACGTTTGGTTGTAGTCTTTTCGCTTGGTTCTCCGTCTCAACATTAGTGCTAGAACCGAGTGAAAAAGACTACAACCAGCCCCCATTTCCGTTTCCGGTCAACGAGTAATGAGTCTTCCAACATGAATTAATGGATTTACAAAATGCCAAATAAAACACGACAGAAACTGTATTTGTGCTTTCGGTTGATATAAGGACAGGTTTGTGAATGCCCGTAGCCAGCCATTCTGAAGCTGGCATGGGCAATTCTAAATGAGCCAAATACCCGAGACAGGACAAATAGTCAAAATTTTGGTGTCAACCACTCTATTTCATCCTAGACAACCCGGAAAGGGCCTCAATGTTCAAAATACCGGAATTGTCCTTTAAGTGTTCCTGTAATGTCACCCCATCCAAGGAGAGCTCTAATAAGAGGAGTGTAGTCAAGCCGAGGCTGGGACACAATCATCTCGCAGAGGGATGCTGAGACTCTGTGGGCCAGCCTCCCCTCCGTAAGCTCTTTGCTTATGATGTCCGGTCCTACTGCTTGGTAGTGTCTCTTTTGACTCGCTTGGGTCCACAGGGTATAACGAGGCATGGAATTTATCTACCTTGATGTGAGGAGGGTGGATCACGCATGAAACCTCCAAGTCCTCTTCCCTGTCGTGCAGGTGTAAGAGCTTAGGGGCAACGGCAGACTCTAACCCTGACCTGAGCCTGCACATGCCAGAGACCATAGGGGAGTATGTGATTGTGCTGCAGTCGGGGGGAGTTTGGGGGAGGTTTTGCCTGGAGAGCACATGCATGTGTCAGTCCTATACCTTTGATTTGCCTTCCATATATTTAGCTTTCCAGGTCCTCTGTACCACTACTTGTCTCAAGGATCGTCAGGAAAGGAATCCCACTGAATGCAGAGGGAGACCTTTGAAATCCTCTTTGAAGTGAAGTTGCAGTCCTGAAAAGAACCACATGATGGGTGAGTGGTGCAGATGTCAGACATTGTCGCACTCAGGGGCTTGGTAGTGTGAGGGATCTTGCTGTTGATGGTGCAGGTGATATTGTGTTCTTCTCGGTCAGTTATGCCTGGGGGCTGTGTGCGGAATCTGGTTGGAGCTGAGGTGCCACATTGGTACCCATAAAAAGCCCAATTCACTGGCAGGACTTTTCCCAATCGATGGCAAGACTTGTCCTGGTGAGACACATTCCGCTTGTACTGATGGCCTACAGGTCAGCAGTACAGGACTCCACATCCTGCACACCTGCCCTGCTCATGCTTGGGAGTGAGCTGCGAACGCCAGCGGAGATGGCATTTAGCAGACCCACCGACAGCACTGCCGTGGCCCTGGGATGAGAGTATTCCAAGACGCTCCAGGACAGCCTGGAGTCTGCACACGCCTTCGCCCGGGATCAGCCGGAGAGAGCTTGCATCGGACAGAAGAGGAATTACCTCGTGAAGTCCAAAGGGAGGGACTTTCATGCCGGGCAGCTGGTCGGGGTATACCGCCCTCGCAGGAAGAAGGGATGGTGCCCTAAGTTGGAATGCCACTGGTTGGGCCCCTGTAGAGTGTAACAAAGGATGGGCGAGGTGGTTTACAGGGTTCAGCCTCCGACCTAGAGGCAGAAAAGTGGCACTGCATCGGGACAGGCTTGCCCCATACATGGGTAGGACTTCCCTCACACCAAACTCTGAGCCCCCCTCCCCTGTATCCCCCCAGCCCCCTGCCACCACACCAGAGAGGAACCCGGCGTCACAAGACAGTTAGGCCACTCTGCAGCTGGGGCAATGGCCACCGTCTCACAGCCAGTTTCAAGACTTTGTTTGCCCCCTCGAAGAGGGACTTTCTTGGGGGGGATGCTGTGTGTGTGTGTGTGGTGTTCAATGTTAATGTTGTGATTGGGTGCTCAGAAGGAGGAGGCGGACCTTAGAGAAGTGAGATAGGTAGGGTAGAGAGAAAGAGCTCAAAAGTGTTGTCAAGTAAATAGAACTAATGAGATAACGAGTAAACAAGTGTAAGGGTTAGGCTAATAAAATAGTTAATTTAAACAACCTGCTTGGTGCTTGTGCGAGTAAAAGCAGGGTTACCTCGATAAATATGGGGACAGATGGCGCCCCAGGCAATTGCCTAGGTAGTTTGCCTATCGAAAAGCCCCTGGCTCTTCTTACTAATATGCTATAACTATAATAGTATTAATAACATTAGAACTATTTACTATCTACTAACTAACTAAGTACTATAACTTAATTTTGGAAACTAAGTTTGGTTTACCACTCATCCAAAGGAAACTACGTTTCCATAATTATTGGTGAAATTTGATTGTCCAAGAAGAGAACCGTTTTTGAAAAATTATTGTGCAACAGTTGCTGACCAACTGCTGTTTTGGAGATTTGTGAAATGTTTTTCTCGTGGAAGTGTTATGTGTGTGCCAGCACAAATCGTGAACGTGTAGTGCGCGTTTGGTCGTCTGTGTGAGGAGCTAATGCAAATTATTTTCTTATATACGAAATGAGGTCATTTACAAATAGGTCAACCAATAGTTCCCATATATTGTGTGTGTGCAGGCCTGCATTCCAACGTAAAATTATAATTGCAATGGTCACCTGCACCAAATATAATTGCAGGGGAGTCAGCAGTCAACAGTATGAGTCTAAAGTCTGGCTCCGGTGTGTTGAACGTCATCCACTCATCCACCCAACACCCTTTTGCTCTGAGAGCAGGCCCGCCATTTCCCTGACTGCATGTAGCGCTTTAAAGCCAGCAGCAGGAGTGGCGACTACCGACACGGACCGAAACGCACCGGGATCTAAAGATCGGAATGAGCGATAGACAGAGACGGCGGGGCGAATGAGTCAGCGAGTGGACCCTGTGCTGCCAAATGTACCGCCATAGCTTTATGAAATATAATTTATTCGCAAGCGGAGTTTGAATCGTAGGAAACGGAGGGGCCGAGCTTATATATTTATTCCTATTTATGTGGATCGTTTCTCTTTCTTACGCCCTCCTCTGGTCCTCGTCTGGTCGGTCGTCTTGTTTTTTTTTTTTTTTTACATTCTATTTCCCAAGGTGGGAAAGGGGTCGGGGGTTTGGAGGCTTGGATAGTTCTTCTGGATCGTTTTGAAAGCAGCAGAAGAAAGAGAGCCGGTGTGTCGCGTCTGTAATTCTTTGTTGCGTCCATAAAGGAAGATGTCGGGGCAGAGCATTACGGACCGGATCACCGCAGCCCAGCACAGTGTAACGGGCTCGGCCGTGTCCAAAACAGTATGCAAGGCCACGACCCACGAAATCATGGGTCCCAAAAAGAAACATTTGGACTGTAAGTATTCCGAATAACATCCCAGTGTGTTGCCATTCTCCGGATTAAACGCATAACAGCAGAGTTATTGCGACGGTACCAACAGGGCCCCAAAGCCTCAGGATAGTAGGCTAGGCTGCTGACTCTTGATGCGAAATCGCCCTTTTAAAGCGAGGAGGTGTACCACAGGAACCATGAATACTGAAGTAAACCCAGCAATAGCGTTTATAACAGCGACCTTAAAGACATTATTGTAACATATTCGTAAGAAGTAGTTCGTGTTAGTTGCATCTCCCTCATTGAATCGCTGTCAAACTCACGTTAGCTAACGTAGCAGTCGTGTAGCACTGTCTACAATGACTGACCAGATTTGTTATTTTTATTACAAACCAAATATAACATGGCAAGCTGGCTGCATTTTGTGTATTTATATCGTATGCAATGTAAGGAGACTCGTTTTTGTTCATTATTATACAACAGAGCAAGCTGTTAGGGATGCTAAGATGTGGAGTTGCCCACAGGGCCCGTTATGGGCCTAGAATTAAAAGTTACAATGCCATTTCTGCCGGTTCCATTTCTATCATTTGTCATTATTATCTATAGCTGTGGCCACTGGGTTTGTGTTGCGTCAGATACATAATTAAATGAATTAAACACAAAATAATGCCACGGCCTGTATGACACATTTCTCATTATTATACTTGGGCCAAATAGATGTAATTAATTATGCAGTATTATTGCAATATTTTCCTATTTACATGTACGATTCCTTTATGCCTTTGCTGAAATACTTAAGGGGCACTACCTTGCAACCACCCATTTCCCTGGGTAAGATGGTGACAGAGGACCACAGGATGGTATTCATAATAGAAAGTCACCATTATTTTAGTCTTCTCATGATAGACATATCATGATGTCATGTGACTCGAATGGTCCCCACGTATATAGATGCATTACAATGTCCCTGATCTACAGTTTTAAGAAGTTGGCCCATGGTGTCTGTATTAAAACCCTCCATACATTGCAGGTATAAATGAAATTCTAGCATATGTTATTGAACTTGAACAACTGAATAAGCTATTGAAGAAAGTGGTTGATCTAAACCAAGCATCCTGCTGTCTTTAAAGTGGCAAGGCTTTAGGTTCTATTGATATACCGTCACACCTGTTGTGCCGCTGAGCAGGTCTTCTCTGCTGTGGCTGGGATGAGTTAGGGGGAGCTAGCAAAGGGTTGGAGTATTGTTGGTCCGGCCCAACATAGCCAGCCACTCAACGTGTGACTCGGACTCACTCCCTCCTACTTATACACAGAGAACAGAGAGCCTATACAACCATTCTCTGTTGTTCATGCATACACAGTACAATGGGTTTAGGTCACTGTCAGCACCGCTGTGTTGCAAATCACTGGTTTTGAAGAAATGTTGTGGAAATGGTATTGATTTATCATTATGCATTCTTCTAGAATATTTAAAAGCATTTATATTTGGCTGGGAAATATATAAATATTGATTGGTGTCTTTTTATAGTCTCACCCAGCCCTGCATACTGGAAATCTCTTTCCTGGACTCACTATACAAAATATATGTTTTGATTCATGAATTGTCATGCAATTTGTTTTTGCTTAATTCCTGTGTTTAGATAGATCAGGGTACTCCTTCAAAATGACAAAAGTTTTTTCAGTTGAAGTGACTAAATGCTGTAAAATAAGACATTACAATGAGTGCAGGGCCTTAAAGTTTAAATTATTCTTGCATGGACAAATATGGGACAATGTGTATCAAAATGTAAATGTTGTTCGGGACATTTATATGGGGTTTGTGGCCACAGACTGTGTCTCAATGGGAAACTGTTGGTGGGTGGGACAGTTTACTGAACCCCACCCCAAATCCATGGGTGGGGTTCAGTCACAGGCACCCCACCCCTGAAAGACAATCAGCTGAAAGCATGAATCAGTTTTCAACTGTAAGTTATATATATGAGGCAAGATCTGGAGAAGCGTTTATTCCCATTAGCCTCATATATCTACTACACAGCTCTCAATGTTCATTGGGAGAGCAAGCTGACACAGGTATCACATTGGGAACCTCAGATGGACCTACTGCCTGGCTCTCCTCGCTACCCTCTGTGGGTCATTCAGGCGTCCATCCTCCTCATCCTGCTACTACTGCGGAAGGTTATCCTGTCCTACTTTAAATCCCGCTTTGACTCCAGAAAACTGGCAAATATAGGGCAGAAAGTGAGGCCCAATTACACTGTCAATCCTGTCACTGCAGTGACTGGCAGGGCCAATAGCAGCCCCCCTGGATGGGCTGCTCCAGCTCACATAGATAAACTAGCACTCTAGGATGAACGCAAAGAGGAAATATGTTTTTTGTAAGGAGGAACCCGCATTAAAAAAGCTGTGCATTATTACACAGTAATGCACTTGTCTTTCAGCCATCAAATGCTGCGGTATTCTCAGCATAATCACTGTAATGATATATTTGTAATTGTTAGGGAGGTTTGACATCCCTTGTTCACGTGTCACGCGTTTGCTGACATTGTACAGGCCTACATTATGACAGCCATAGTTTCTAGGTCAGGAATCACTACTAGTGATGAGTTGCTTAAATCTCCTTTTTTCTAATCTGCATTTATTCAATTCCTATTGCATTCTCAAAATGTCCATGCATTGGTATAGTTCATGTATTGAGGAGGCTGCTAGGCAATATGGCAGAATGATAATGGTAGGAATCAGATTTATTCGGAAATGTGTGACGTTATAGTAAACAAAACCCTCTGGAATATTTGTATCATTTAGTCCAATAATTATTTAGTCTTTTAATCAGTATATCAATATATGACCACATTTATATATTTCCTGACCTTGCAACAACACTGATATGAAGAATAACGCTTGGTTTAATTACGGTTTCCCACAGATTTATTGTGGCTATTCTGGATGTTTGGACTGCACAGTAACCTAAGGCTCTGCAGTATGACCAGGACATACAGTTCTTTTCTGATTATCAATATCAGGAGACTTGGTTATTTGTGCCAGGCCTTCATGAAGTTGGGTGTTACACATTTACTTCCTGGCCAGGGTTCAAAGAACGGTAATAAACGGGCATGCATGTGTTTGTACATACATGATGTGTTGGGCGAGTGTCCAGACGTCTAACAAGCTAATTCCTGAGACTTAAGCAAGGTGTTTTTTTGGAGATGCACATCACATGATGATCCATGACGTCCATGATATAGTGAACAATTGGGTCTGTTTAAAATAATAACCTTGAGAACGCAGAACTATTCTGCTCGTTATAAAGAACTAAGTCCCTGGACATTGTGTGGTTCCTCAGATCTCATCCACTGCACCAACGAGATGAATGTGAACATTCCTCAGCTGGCGGACTCACTGTTTGAGCGTACCACCAACACCAGCTGGGTGGTGGTCTTCAAGTCCCTCATCACCACACAACACCTCATGGTCTACGGCAATGAGGTGAGCCCGTTCAATACAACGAGGTGGTTCAACTGCTCGCTGTATCTTTAATGTCAACGGCCAAACGCATCATCAAAAGCACTGTGGTTAACAGAAAAATTATCTCTTATCAATGTCATTTTTATTTTTGTTTCACCACAGCGTTTTGTCCAGTACTTGGCTTCAAGGAATACATTGTTCAACCTCAGTAATTTTTTGGATAAAAGTGGGTTACAAGGTAAGCGACTCACTCATCTTCAGTCAACCAATGAGCTTCCTGATGTTTACTGGTGATACAGTTTAGTGCAGGTATGAGTAGTTTTACAGTCAGAGGAACTAATATCTGTGATGTCTCCTGCAGGGTATGACATGTCCACATTTATCCGGAGGTATAGTCGGTACCTCAACGAGAAGGCAGTCTCCTATCGACAGGTGGCCTTTGACTTCACCAAAGTAAAGCGAGGGTAAGAATTGAAAACTACAATGCACTTAATGGCTTTTAAAATATTTTTCAGCTTTTTATTCATTTACATTTACTTACAGATACAGGCACTACAAAAAAAACACTATCCCTTTTGGGTACTACAAAAAAAAAACTCGATCACTTTTCAATAGTGTGTCTGATTGCCGATTATTTCTCCATCCTCTCTATCTCTCTCTTACTCTTGCCCACCCCTCTCTGGTGGGCGTGTCCTCTCTCCTGACCTTTTCCCACCCCGTCTCCATGCAGGGTTGATGGAGTGATGAGGATGATGAATACAGAAAAGCTGCTCAAGACCATCCCTATCATCCAGAACCAGATGGATGCCCTACTGGACTTCAACGTGAGTAGTGTAAGGAGAAACCAGATGCTATTGCATGAGTTTTTTTTTAAGTTCCCAAGCACTGGGCCAGGTTAATATGCATGAAGCTTAAATATATATTCTTTACGTCATTGGTGTCTTTGCAGGGCATGCTACATAAGTCAAAATACATTTGGATTTTGTTCTTTAGGGTTGGCGGCACTGTAATTATAAGGCAATCATCAAAAGTTTTTTGACAGAGACGAATACAATAATTAACAATCATTAGTAATTGATAGTGAAGTTATATTAATTTAATTGTAGCCTGCATTAATGTACAAACAAAATGTTAATTTCAGTGTTAAATGAGTCAGGACTTGTTATTAGAGATAGTGTTCCCGGTGTTCACATCTTGATTCAAGATGATAAAAATAGTCTGATAAGAGTGTCAGTCAGTCGTTTTTTGATCACCCTTGCTCTGTAATTCGCTCTGCAAAGACTGCAAATGTACAGGCTGATTGTGGGCTCACGCTGGTCTCCTCTCCTTCAGGTCAATGCCAATGAGCTCACTAATGGAGTCATCAACGCTGCGTTTATGCTCCTGTTCAAAGACTCCATCAGGCTCTTCGCTGCGTACAATGAAGGGATTATCAACCTGCTTGGTAAGAGTAATCAGAGGATAGCTTTTATCCCCCATTACCCAACTTTTGTTCTATTAAGTCAAAGTGGACAACATCTCTTAGCAATATACTAAGACATATCCATGTTCTATGTTCAAAAGACTAACCAGTACCTTCACGTGTTACAAATGCAGAAAAGTACTTCGACATGAAGAAGACCCAGTGTAAAGAAGGCTTGGACATCTATAAGAAGTTTCTCACCAGAATGACCCGGATATCAGAGTTCCTCAAAGTAGCGGAGGTAACTGTCAAATGAGCCTCTTATGTTTTATTGAAATGTATAAAAGAAATGTACAGTAGATGCCGTTGTTACTTAGCTATAAAATGGAGAAGTACATTGATTGTGTGATGATATAAAGGCCATATATATCAATCATTTCTGTTTTCCGTTTAACAGCAGGTGGGAATTGACCGAGGGGACATTCCGGATCTTTCTCAGGTAAGCGTCAACACGCCGGTGCAGTAGTTGGTATCATTACTTGCAGCAGGCCTACACATGCCATGTACAGCGATATGTTGCCCAGTATTTTTTCCTTTGGGCTGTACAAAGATCAGGCAGAATCTCTTTCTTTCAATGTATGTTTCTTTCAATTATTTTGCCTAGAATGTTTCTATTTATCTGTAACCAGCTCTTCTTTAAGCAAACAAAATCTAAAAAAATAATACACCCCCCCCACCCTTTACAAATGTTTTTTTAAGATAAGACACTGCATGATATTCTTTATCGCATGTCGCCAACAAAGGCCCCTTTTCCTCCTAGTCTTCCTCTACTTCTTTTCTATTTGTTTGTGTCTTTTAGCGCTCTCTCTCTTCCACCTTTTTACATTAAATAAAGGTGATAAAGGCAAGCTCTGGGTGAGCTGACTAATTCAGATGAGAAGGCTACTGCAGTCAGAACTTGTGTGTCTTCACCATGTGTATTTCAAGCCCCACATTCTAATCCAAGTGTACATATTGGGGTATGTCAATTGTAAGTTCAAACAAGTCACCCTCTCTCTCATACCGTAACAACACAGGCACACACACAAACACTCTCACACACACATAACTGGTCACTGCTAGTCACCACCTTTATATTCTGTATTTTCCCTTTATCTTTCCACTTTAGTTCACAGTTTGTGTAAGTACTATCATCTCACTCTTCTTTCGGTGTCTGTGACTTGCTTTAGTGTTGTCTCTTTGCATGCTCCTGCTCTGACTCTGTCTCTCCTACATCGTGGTGAAAAACAGTTGAAGGAAAAAAGTCTCTCCTTGGTAAATCATGTAATTCACTTTGTGTCCCCTGAGGTGTAACCTCCCCCCCATGTAGCTCAAGTTGACAATGGCTGCCCCGATGGGCATTGTTAAACTGACCAATGTCCAAGCCACTGTGCTTGGACATTGGATCGGCTCCACGTTGGCCAAGTTGTTTAAAGGGCAGAGGTGCATCATTTCACATACGTCGTTGTTCTCGCTCATCCAAAGTGGCTTGTCAGCTGGAATGCAGTCATTGCACAGCGGTGGGCAAACTCATAACACGGCGTCGTTGTCATTTCTTAACATTTAACTTGACTTCAATGCACAGAAGGCCACCATAGTCACTTGTCAACACAGTGTAAGTATAGTGTAGCATTTTAGTTTGTCCTTAGAAGAACTCCATAGGAACCCCTAACATTGCCTTGCCCACCCCTGGCTCAGAAGTTCTCGAAACTCCAAACAGACAGATGTTCATGTGGTGAGATCAGGGCTAACTTGGTGCTCTTGGCCCGCCAGGCTCCCAGCAGTCTCCTGGAAGCCCTGGAGCAGCACTTGGCCTCTTTAGAGGGCAAGAAGGTCAAAGACTCCACCGCTGCCAGCAGGTAGGTGCTCCTCCCGTCTTCCGGCTTCGAAACACATCAACAGTTCCCTTAACCTTTCCCGCCCAGGACCCACCTAACATTTCCTGCTGTTAAAACAAGGAATGATCTCACAGCCCTCTTACGCACTTATTGTATGGTGTACATACAATAAGCACTTAAAAATAGTACTTAAATAAAAATGAGAGATGGCCAAGATATACTTATCTTGGCCATCTTTATTGTACACAGGGAATTGGTTAACCTGTCAACGGTTGGTGCTCGGCACTTGTTTCTATGAACATCCTTACTGTACCCACAGTGATATAGTGTTTCTCTTCTGACAAATGTACTTATTGTAAGTCGCTTTGGATAAAATCGTCTGCTAAATGCCCTAAATGTAAATTTAGGGCAAGGAAAGGCATGGCAACTTTATTTATAAAGCACTTTTCATACACGAGGCAGACTCTGAATTTAAATTTACATTTACATTTGCAGACTCAAAGTGCATGTAAATGTAATGAGCAATTTGTTTTCGTTACCGTGTCTAGTGAGATGAGATGGGATGTTTCTCCAAAACAGTATCACAACTCAGTCCTGCGACATGCTGATGGGGTCTTCTGTGTGTTGTCTGTGGGCAGGGCGAGCACCCTGTCCAACGCCGTGTCGTCTCTAGCCAGCACGGGGATGTCCTTCACCAAGGTGGACGAGCGGGAGAAGCAGGCGGCTCTGGAGGAGGAGCAGGCTCGGCTCAAGGCTCTTAAGGTACGGTCATGGTTAAACCGACTCAAAAGTAGTTGCCAAAGTACAAATTATACGAGGTGTTCATCTTGGTGAAGGTGTAAGTATTCATTCAGGTTAAACATGTAAATAACATGGAATAAAACGTCTGAGACAATAAATGGGACTAGCAATATTGTTTTCGCAGTACTTGCAATGTAATATGCATGATTAAAGTTCAACAGATCACAAGGGAGGGGAAAGTAATCCAAAGTGTGTCACTCTGCATGAGTTTAAACAGGAAAACAGACAAACACACGACACACCGTAGCAACCAAAGTACATAATGACAAGGGCGTCATAAGGCGACTGCCATGTTGGTATTCGTTTGGGGTTCTGAAAATGGTCCTTTTTCTTAGGAACAGAGGCTGAAAGAGCTGTCTAAGAGGCCCTCTTTTGCCACGACCGACACATCGCCCGTCTCCACCACAGGGGGCACCATCAGCACAGCCCCCGCCATCGACCTCTTCTCTACCCCCAGCTGCTCCAACGGGTACACTAATTAGTGGCTTTGTAGATAGAATTGATCGTTTGTGCTTTTTAAAGAGAAACATTCACGATTCGACGCTTGCCTGAAAGGTATTTATCCGATGAATGGCCATGAGAGTCCGGGAATTCTTGGGTGGTTGTATGCACTCCTAATGTCTATTATAAATCCTGAGTAATAGCATTCTTTTCTGCTACTGTGGCTCTTCAGCGCACCGTATAATAATTGAATGTCACATCTAATTTCGCACGTAGCTTCGTTTTTCTTATTCTTTTAACCGATTCCAAACAATGTCATCGGTTTTGATTGACGGTTGACGTGACGGTGGCGTGTTCCTTCCCGCAGTGCTCTGAAAATGGAGAGCGACCTGTTCGACCTGCAGTCCACCTTCCAGCCCTCCATGCAGTCTGGCTCTGCGGGGCTCCCGGTAGCGACTGCCTGGGCAGGTGAGGACCCGCCCCCCCTCCACCTCGCGGCCCCCGCCCACCTCCACAATCCACTTCAACCAACCCTCTTACATGTTCTGATCTGACCTGTTGTGCATGATCTCTGATGTCAACCCCTCTTACCTTCTCGTTTACGTCTGCCTGTTTCTCCCTCTCTCTCTCTGTGTCCTCCCTTCCTCTCTATGCCTGCCTAGATCCTTTCACCTCTGCCGAAGCTGGGGACGACTCCATGCCAAACCTTAACCCTTTCCTCTCAAAAATCGTTGTCGATGCCGCTCACATACCCGTCGTGTCTTCGGACGGTGTTAGCTTTCCCTCTAGGACGTCCGCCCATGAAATGTTTGGCGGTAAAGGCCCTTTTTTTTGTCTATCCCCCCCAAACCCCCCCCCCGGTCTCTCCCGTAGCCCCAGTGGTGTTACTTCTCCGTAGCGATGCTCAGTGTCTCACATGCATGGTTAATGTGTCATTAGCTCGATTTGGAGCGTTAATAAGCTATATGTGTGTGGATTTTTCTTGTTATTATCTTATGTTATTATTATCTCTCTTTCTTCTTCTTCTTCTTTAATGGTTTTTATCCTTATTTAATAATTCATGCCAATTTGAATGGTCACAGAATACTGTACATTCAGCCAATCAGAAACCATGTGGGCGTGTACTAACTCCCAGTAGAACCCATCCTACCCTCCCATCTCCGGCCTTACGACCCCATCGTGTTATATGTAGAAATATAAACATAGACATATGGAAATATAAAGCAATAACCATAGAGAAAATAAGTTGAAATCTGTTTTTCTTTGACCAACACTATGTTTGATCCTCCAGATCGTTACAATCCCTTTATTGACTCAAACTCGTCAGTTTCAACCAATCACAAACGTACAGTGAGGATAGAACACTCCATGTCAGGTACTTTGATGGACCACCATCTCAGCCTATGTTTCCCCACTTGGCAAACATAGGGTATTTCTTGTTTTTTTTTACCCAATATAATCCCAATGGACCCTTATAATCCGTTAAGTTATGATACAACCCTCATCTAAGTGGTTAAACCTGCCTTTGCTATCCTATAATTGATTGCAGAACTGGATATATATCCTCCCTCCCTTAGGCCATTCTGTCTCTGCTACTCTTAAGAAACTTTACTTAAAAAAAAAACAAATTTATCTTAAACCTTGAATTCAAATCAACCTTCCCTTATTTATTTTCTTCTTCGCTGTTTTCTCTCTGCCCTTGCTTGTGCACCGGCACTGTCCTGAAAACACTTCTCTATTGCTCTTGTCTCCTCTTTCTTTCTTCTTTCTACTTCCTGCTTCCGGCGTCAGACTCCTTCTGTGGCCCAGCGCCGGGTGCCCAGCACCACCACCAGCCTCCGTACCCCACCGAGCCCTCTGCCGTAGCAGGTCTATTCAGAGGTACTGTACCTAGTCCTAGTTCAGGACAGAGCTCCGGCCAGACCTCCCCTAGGGGAAGGGTAGAAGCCACGTCATGGGGCTTTAGTTTAATCACGGCCCTCCCAGTTTATTTATAAAGCTCAGCTGTGACTTGTTACCCTCAAAACAGAAAGCGGAGAGTGACACGGCAGCCTGATATTACACAACCCCAGTCAGGTCATCTTAATCCAGGGGGTTGATAGGTTGTGCGGTGCTGTGTTCTGTGTGCATAGCGTCCACGACTTTCTTTAGATTTATTCTGAAACGGTGCACCAGTGGTGGTTTTCAAACCGCGTTCCCTCACCCCCTCCTGTTTTCTCCCCACCCCCCCCCAAAGGGTACTCAACACCACAGCCCGCCTCCCAGCAGCCCACCCCATCAGGGGGCCTACAGGTTGACTTTGAGTCAGTGTTTGGAGCCAAAGCGGCAGGCGGCAACGTCATGGTTTCTGATGGTGAGGACACGCTCACACATGGAGGGAGCGCTGGGATTGACACAGGGTTTAATAGTTAATGTGGTTTGTGTGCTCAAGGTGGAGCTGCAGGGCCTTTGAGTTCAGACAGGGCAGATTGCCGGCCCGTTCCGTCTCCCCGCGGTCACTGCAGAAACCTGTTTTCAACAGGAAGAGAGGAAGAGTCACGTAACAGTATTTAAATGAAGTCACGCTGGTTTTTTGTTTGTCATATTTTGAGAAATGGGTCACGACCTTGATAGCCAGGCTGGGGCGGCGTGTCAGCCCCATGTTGAACACACACAAACACCAAGAGCATATTCATCTATGCAAATGTTGTAAACACACATCCCCAACGTATACTCTGAAATATTACTAACAACACCAAAGCTTAAGATATGAAGATCTGCTGTTGGTCATCACGGAGCGACGGTGTGGGCTAGCCCATCGGCGATGCAGGACTGTGTTTAGCCAATTAGGATCTATATATACATACATCAGCCCGTCAAGGCTCATGTGTTGCCATTGGTTTATATATACACACATGTGATAGAACCACCATCTGTTACCTTGACAGATATCAGCGGGAGCATCCTGAAGCCCACCCTAGCGGGGTCCAGCCAGGGTCTGTGCTCCATGCAGAACCCAGACAGGCTGGTGTCGGACGACCTCGACTCCTCCCTGGCCAACCTGGTGGGCAGTGAGTATCCCAGTCCCGTTCCTGGGAGTCTCTGTTCCCTTTATCCTTGACTTTCTGTCAAGGGATGTTTTCTATCTCTAATTTGGCATTACGTGTACTTCCCACAGTCTGATCTTGATAAAAGAACTGAACGTCTTCGTACCGTGATCTATTTGTTGTTGCCTTAACGATAATATAATAGTATGTTCTTTTTTAAACGCTCCATTATCCAAGTGATGGTAATGGACGCACATAGGCGAGGACACGATAAGCGGAGATTATCGTATGATGCGCAGCGTCGCGTTACATAATCCATGTCAGCAGACCGTCCGACGGACAAATCATGGTCCCAAACCCACCTCACAGCTCTCTCTCCTCCCACAGACCTCGGCATCGGAAATGGAACATCGAAAAAGTAAGTGGCACCCGCCCCCCCACAGACATCAGTGGACACAAAGACACACACACATGTCAACACAAACACACACACACACACCCATATATGGTTAGACACATTCATGAAGTGACACACACACTCATGCAAAAACACACACACACACACACACACCATATAAATAGTTTCACGAGTGTGACCTTTTTTTTTTATTCTGTCGTCGCTTAGCTACACGACAACAAACAAACAAACAAACAGCGCTGTAGGCCGGCGTCCCGGAGCCGCGGCTAATATTAGCATGTCTTAACCCACAGTGACATCCACTGGAGCCAGCCGGGAGAGAAGAGGCTGACGGGCGGCACCAACTGGCAGCCCAAGGCGGCGCCCTCCACGACCTGGAACCCCGTTTCCATGGTGATTCACACAAAGGCCCCTGTCGTCGTAGCAGAGCCCCCTCCCCCCCCCCCCCCACGCTATACATTAACTTAATCGTCTGAGAGAAAAATAAAAAAGGATTGATTGTTTAGGACTGGTTTCTCGGGAGGCTTTTGTTTGTGTGTCAAATGTTTCCGTGCCACGGGTGTGTCTCCTCATCTCCTGTCTCCTGTCGTTGTCTCTCTCTCCCGTAGCCCACGTCCGTCATGGCCTACCCCGCCACGACGCCAACGAGCATGATGGGATACGGCATGGTGAGTGGCAACATTCGTCCGACGTTCGTGAATTGAACCTCGGTAGCGGTCTGTTTGCATTCTTTAGTCAAAGCCAACTTCACAGCGCACTCTTCATGCTCATAAACAACAACGCTGCATTACGGTGCGTCGTCATAAAAAAAAAAGGGATGGAATCACCCCCAGAGAAACACAGGAAAATGTCCTTCAGTGTTCCAAACCTCAGCACTAACCTCCCCCCGGCCCTCCCTTTGCCGCAGCCCCCGCCTATGGGCTCCATGGGGATGATGACCCAGTCCACCATGATGTACAACCAGCCCATCATGCGGCCCCCTAACCCCTTCGGCTCCGTGTCCAGTGCGCAGGTACGAGCGAGTACGCCTTAGTTTCGGGACACCTTGGCGCGGTTCGGTCTCTGTGGTGAACGTCTGGGGTAAAAAGGCCAGGATTGTCCATTGTGGAGTGGGGTTTGTTTGCGCTGTGTCCGCCGGTGTCATGTGTCCGGACACCATGGTGGTGACGGCCCAGTGTGTGCGGTGTGTGTGTGCGGTGTGTGTGTGTGTGCGTGTGGGCGACGTGGCTCCCCCAGCACTGACGCTGCTGACCCCGACACTGGGCCCTTTTATTCCCTCCTCCGGAGAACGATGGATCACCAATCCCTCCCTCCTCTTGACTCCCCTTGTTTATCTCTCCTTCACTTCCTTCCTGCCTTTTGTCTCCTAATTTTGTCACCATGGCGTCCGTACACCTGACTAATCTCTGGGCTGCGCCCCTTTTTTTTACATACATACATATGTGTTTTTAACTGACTGCTGTTGCCCCCCGCCCCTCCGTCTGGCCTCCCCCTCACCCCCTCTCCTGTCTTCCTTCTTTCCTGCTGTCGTAGCCTTCTGCGGCCTCTAGTCCCTCCAGCCAGAGTCCTCTCCGCGCTCCGGGACAGGACCCGTTTGCACAGCTCTCTCTCAAGGATTTCTTGTAGACCCGTCTCTCTCTCTAGGTACAGCTCTCTCTCGCTCATTCTCTCTCGCTGACGCAACTCGTGCGCATGGGATTGCTCATGCTCTCTGTCTTCTCCTTTAGTTTTTTCTCGTTTCTTTCTGTCTTTCAACGTCCAAACATTTTTCACTCTGTTGGGAACGTTTGTCGTTGGTTATTGTCTCGCTTGGTTGTGTTTTCCTTGTGTTTTATTCTCGTTTTGGAACATTTCAGATCATTGTCTTTTACAAAGCCAGAACATTTTCAGCTAATATTCAACTAATATCCAAACACAATAAACAAAGTACAGCTTGGTTAGCGCGTCTTATTGGCCAGATTATACATGTATTGATTAGACTTAGAAATAAAAGCGATAATCGTTGCCCATCGTTGTTTTGTTATACATTACTTATAGTTATACATTTTTTTATTACCGTTTTTTGTGTTACATTTTTAACAAAAGAAAATGGTGCGCAATTGAAACAGCCTTCTAACAAGTCATCCGAGGTGTGCAGAAGACCCGCCCTAACGCCGCCCCTCTCCCCAGATGCAGTTCATGTAAAGGTGGCTGGGAGAGTCTCTGAGGACCAAGCCCTCGGTGGCCGGGCTTTGTCTACGATGCAGTCCAACTCTTCAGAGAAACCTTCTCCGACCCCACACACACACACACACTCACACACACACTCACACACCTTCGAATACAAGACATGTCACGAACAGAGTGGTCGGCAATGACAGTCCGAAACCATGGCAACCGTCTCCGAGTGACATATTGGACAAAACCCCCGCTCCCCTGTTCGATTATTACGCAAATTTGTCCCCAAGACTTCAAGTGATGCTGCTGTCCAACCGTCTCCCCCAC
>JAOPUA010000055.1:9790869-9808025 GCA_027122455.1 Trisopterus luscus
CGCATCAACACTGGCTAAGATTATACTTTAATTCAGAGACAATAGTTGAGCTAGCTTCTCCTTTTTCTGTAAAATGTTGGCTCCATTTCCTGTTTCCTGTCTGTGATCCAGAGGGCGGGACGGATTTGGACATCCCAATCTGCCGGTATCAGGATCACTCTGATCCAATCCAGCAAAGTTTTGAAATACCGGGATAGATCAGGTTGATCCGTGGCTGAGGACAGGGGGATTTGGTTATCCGGATCATTCTGATCTGGATTACAAGTTTTGAAATACCGGGCCCTGTGCATCATGATCCTCATCAACGGCCATGATAAAGAAGGCACGTTTTCATGTATCAGAAGTACTTCATTAATCCCCAGGGATCAAACGAAGTGACAAAGAATACATCTTCAATAGCCGGTTTAAAGAGTTCTTAAATGAATATGTAATTTCAGCATAGTTCTGGAACGTTTAGTTAAGCCATTTAGTTAAGATGTTTTGGGACAATATTGATTATTGTCCCAAAAACATGTTAACTAAATGGCTTTTATTTGCCACTGTGCGGAGGCTTTTTGAGTTTACAATCAAAATCATAGTTGTAATAATCTATAGCTCATGTCTAATGTCAATACACTCTGTTCAGCAAACCAACCTTTGTGGCAGCATAACATGTTAAAGAGGCTTTGAATTTCAATTACTTACAAAGACTCACCGGTTGTCCGGCTGTTTCGATATGTGTTTGTTTAGGGGAGAATGACAGCGAGGACCAAAACCCCGTAAAGAGAGCTCTCAGACGAGCCGAACTTAAAAATAAGACCAAGAGCTTGGAGGACATAACATCATTTGGATCTTCTATATGTAAGGAAAAACATTTTTATTTACATCGATCATTTGAGATTCATTATGCATCCAATAAAATTATATCATTGTATTTTACAGGGCAAGAGCGAAGACCAGATCCAATTGATATGAGACGAAGCAAGAATGGTTTTAATTTTGATAAACATTGTTTTTAATTAGGAATGTCACTGTCAAGTTAATGAAGTTTATTTTTTTGTTCCACAGACACATCAATCTCAACAGCTTCCACGGCCTCATTCTCCGATCCAGATCATTTGAAAAATATGAGCAAATCAGTCCCCTCTTTTCTCCAGAAGGAGGTAAGACCAGCTGATGCAACCGGTCAAAGCATGCTCTTGATTCCTGTTGTTTTGTTCCCAGCTTCCATTTCCATGATTGATAAGGCAACAAATAAACGCAAGGCAATTGCTTTCTTGCTTTACCTTTTCTAATTCAAACCTCACCTATACAATGCAATGTGTATGTGTATGTGTGTGTGTATTTATTTGTACATGCTTTTGTGTCCCCAGCGGAGTGGCAGTGTTATGACCATGTACAGCGGGGACTTTGGCAACGTCGAGGTCACGGGTAACATCCAGTTCTCCATCAACTACGTCCAGAAGCTCACAGAGTTCCACATCTTTGTGGCACAGTGCCAAGGACTTGCAGCTGTTGACCCAAAAAGGGGTCGTTCCGACCCGTGAGTACACATATAGAGACGTATATCTCTTTACATATTTATTATTGTATTTATTTTTCTATTTCCATGTTTGAAATCTTGGTAGCGACACTGGTGGCCAAAATCTGAACAAACCCGAATTGTTTCAGTTGTTCCTCATCAAGCTTATCTCAACATCGATTTATTTTTCTTTTGTTAGATATGTGAAAAGTTATCTTGGCCCGGACAAAGCCAGTCTCGGGAAGAGGAAGACCTCGGTGAAAAAGAAGACACTGAACCCGACATTCAATGAGATCCTGAGGGTAAGTATTGAGGGCGTATTGTGTGCATTCGCCAGATCTGAAATGAACTAATAACATTGCTTGGTCGAACAATGCCATACAAAGAAGCGACCACAAATGGCTCCTGTGTGCCTCCCCCCAGTATCGTGTTCACAAGGAGTATCTGAGGACTCAGACGCTCATTCTTTCAGTGTGGCATCATGATACGTTTGGCAAGAACAGCTTCCTGGGTGAGGTAGACCTGGACCTATCTGCCTGGGACTTCGACCACACCCAAATGAACTACTTGGACCTCCGAGCCCGGGTACAGGACAAGAGGACTAACACATCTATACGGACACACATACACACACACACTGAGGACAAAAGCAATGACGCATGAAGCACACAATCTGCTTCAGGAAAATACAAATGCCTTCACACTAGCACTCACAAACATTGACACACAGACACAACGATAAAGGAGAAACTTCAGCACATAATCTGTTCACAGATATACATACTACCCACACAAGATTCACTGAGAATACATGTGAAGTTGGCAGATTATTTTGATAATACAAAGGGAAATAATGGGTGTAATGATATTTATCAATCACCTTTATCCATCAACGTTGAGAGAAACTTGTCTTTGACAGCTCACATTAAAAGACACACCATCTTTCAATTTAAAACAACCAGTTAATTACTCAAAGGTGCAATTAATATATTGCATGATAATATGAGATAAAAATGTTCTGTGATACTTTCTAATGGATTGGTTACAAATGGAGTCTTCATCTTCTCCTGTCATAACTGTCTTCGTCAGATGCCGTCCAGTGTGATGCCTTCAGACAACAGAGGCGAGATGAGACTGGCAATACGCTTTCTCCCACAAGTGACAACCAGTAAGGGTCAGTGTGTGTTTTTAAACAGGTTTTAACTCCTGACCAGAATAAGGTAAATTAGATTCATAACCTTATGGTCTGATATTAAAATGTTTGTGAATGTGAATGAATGTTTCTCTGTACTTTCTGCTGCACAGGTGTGATGATGCACGGCCCACCCACGGGTGAAGTACACATTTGGGTGAAAGAGTGCAACAACCTTCCTTTGATCCGAGCCACCATGGATCCTTATGTTAAATGGTATGGCGTTCTTCATGTGTATCATAAATCCTCCACGGATTGAAACTTTGTACTTGGTTGCATGCTTTAGATGCAGATTTGCTTTAATTAAATGGTTCAGTATTGGTCAATTGGGTCAGTATTTTTCCATTTCTGTATTTATTCCGATTTACCTTCATTCTTAAAGCTTCGTGCTGCCGGACACGAGCCGGAAAGGCCGCCAGAAGACACGCGTATTGCGCAGAACGACAAATCCGATCTTTAACCACACAATGGTGTACGACGGCATCAAACAAGCAGACCTGACGGAAGCCTGTGTCGAGTTGACAGTCTGGGACCGTGACAGGCTGGCTAGCAATCTGCTTGGCGGCTTAAGACTAGGCCTTGGCACAGGTACACATGCGAAACATGACATGTATCTCTATTCACTTTAGACAATTGCTATAATATAATCATCTGCTGAACGACTAAGCACCGTAGTAAATACTGTCGATATTAATCGAAGGATTTGGCTCTTTTTCTCTATGTAGGCAGAAGCTATGGTGCGGCGGTGAACTGGATGGATTCGAGTCTGTGCGAGGTATCGCTGTGGGAGCGAATGATGACTTCGCCCAATGAGTGGGTGGAGGAGTTGCTCCCTTTAAGGAGGCTGTCCTCCGCCAAAACAGCTCTGAAATGAGAAGCCTTTAGGCCCTGTTTAGAGAAGATCTTCCCGAAGATAAAGCCGGAATAGAGAATAACAGTGACAGTTATGACAGTTATGACATTGAGATTTTAACATTTAGGGCATTTAGCAGACGCTTTTATCCGAAGCGACCTGGCGGGGTGAACCGTGCCAGGCGACAGCCAGCTCGGCGGGGGTAGTCAACCGGTCAACACACTCCACCTCTGGAGCTAGACCGACACTCATGATAGTTATGAGTGGAATATTGTTTTTGATTTGATTTGATTTATCAAATTGTATCGAAAAAATGCCTTACACACATGAAACGACATAAAATACAATTGAGGATAAAAACAACAACTCCAGGACTCATTTCCATTGTGGTCCTCAACACAAACCATAAGGATTAGATAATAAAATCAATAAAAAATTATTTTCTTAAATAAAAATATAAAGAAAAGAAAACGGTAACTGCCCCCCTGCACTATTCAGCTAGCCTCTCTAGTAACCAGGCCTTGATTCCCTTTTTAAAAGAGTTCAGGCTGGAAATTACTATCTAACTTCCACTGAACTGCCCCTAGTTAGGCAAAGATTCCATTCCCTAACGATGTCTTAAATTCATGACACAGACCTGATATGCTGCCACGAGTGCAAATACTGTGTCCTTTACCTTAATAATAAGACACGACAAAAAAAAGTTTGGCACTACCAAACAATATTTGATGGATCATGTTCAGCCTTGAAATAATAACACGAGACTCAACAGGGAGCCAGTTGAGCTTATTGTGGCTAATTATGACCTACCTATATGAGCCCTATGGCCCAAGTTCAGAATGACTCATTCATTTATATTGTGCTGTTTGCAGCCTCCCTTTAAGTCGTCTTGTTAGGCCTTCAAACCAAAAATTCACGTTCATATGAGTTCAAATTAAGGAGTTAGCTAAAATTATCATTGTTTATGATTTATGATTGGTGATGTGTTCCTTTCTGAGAACTTTGTGAGCCCGGTGACTTTACTTAGAACCTTGTTTGCCATATTTCAGCCATCCAAGTTGTTTTCTAGGATGCACCCCTGGTATTTTACTGACGCTTTTGCACTGACCACAACTGTATTCAAATTTACCTTAAATTCAGAGCAATCTGTATTTTGAGCAGAACAAGATGGCTTCTATCTTAACAAGATGTACGGACAGCATATTGTCAATCAGCCAGTTGTTTCCAGAAGCTAGCTCTCCGCTCGGCATACTCTCTAGGGTGGATTGGTATTTATGAGACATTGAAAGTCCTGAGTCATCAGCGTACAGAAATAGGTCACATGAGCAGAAGTCCACCATATCATTAATTTATGTCAAAAATAAGGACAGTCCAAGAATGCTTTGGTGCCGAACGCCGCATTCAACTTATGCTAGGGTCAGACAGCACTCCCCTAGGTCCACCAACAGTTCCCTCCCTGACAGGTAAGACCTAAACCACCTACAGGTGGAGCTGTCTACCCCCAGGGCCTCAAGTTGAGCAATTCATCTGTTATGATTCACCATATCGAATGCCTTTTGAAGATCAAGTAACACCAGAGATTTCCATCTACAGGGTTAGGGTTAGAGTTAAGGTTAGGGTTAGGGTTAGTATAATGTTGGATAAATAGAGTAGGCATGATTCGGTAGAATGTGACTTCTTGAATCCGGATTGGAATTTAAAACTCAAAGGCGCTTCTCAATAGCAACTAAATCAAACTAATCAAAAAATAAAACAAAACCGAAAGTTTAAAGGTTAAACGCAAGGATGAAAAGGTGTGTTTTGAGGGCTGTTTTGAATGATGAAAGGCTTTGCGGATGTCGTTGGGGAGGGCATTCCAGAGGGATGCCACGACCCATTCCAGGGTCCTGGCTGTTTCCCTTTTTAAAAAGGGCAACTATCTTGGCCCTCTTGAGGTCAAAGTGTTGAGGAAATGTGTGGATTTTATAAAGATACAACAAGATAAGTCTTTAATTACCAACCAAGATCAAATTTGTTTCAAACTCGGTACAAAGTTTAATTCCTTGAAATATACTTTGGATTGTTTTTCAATCTTATATACATAATGTAATAATAACCCATGCCATATGACATAATATAACATTTTCATTGACTGATTTATTTTTATTGAATATTTACCTGAAGTCGAAAGTAAAGAGTTATATATATATACCTATACACTTGTGATTTGTTTTTACGGAGCGAACATGCAGTTATATGTAAATAGAAAATGCTCAATTGGCCCAATTGGAGTCATTGTTTGGGCTTATTTCACACTAATAGATATACTAATAGATATATCACAACACAGTGGAGCATTATGGCAATTGATCAAATGCTATCATCAAATCAGAGCAAAAAACTTTATTTGATTGTCATTATTTGAATCCCCATCATCAATGCATTTAAAAACAGCAATAATAAAAAAAATAAGTTTTTTTTTCTCACACACAACTCAGTTTTTATCTACTATATTTGTATGTTAATGATTGTTTCCTGGTATGCCTCCATAACGGCCTAAGTCTGTATAGTGCAACAACAAAATATTTAATAAAATCATATTAATCTCCATTTCTCTCAGTGGTCACTGTTTTACTAGCTGTATGATATTATGGATGGAAAGATACATCCGTTATATGAGAACGACACAGAAAGAGATCAGAAGGGGAAATGTTGAAACAGATGTAAGCGTCTATTTCTTATTCTTCCTTCTTCTGAGGATCAGGGCAACGCAGAAGGCGAGAACAGCCAGGACACCACCAGCAATCCCTAATCCTACTGCAGTGTTTCTCTTTGCATTGTTCTGTGCCCGAAGAGCTGGAGACTCTGAGACACACACAGGAGGAGGACATTGTGTTTGAATCATTTGTGCATGACTGTATATTTATATATTAATATTTGCTCTATAGGATTATCCACTTTTGCCACACCCAATACTCTCCTCCGGCTGCCACCCTGCTGGGTGGAAGGGGGGGAGGGGGGGCTAATGTATGCACCGCATACATTAGGAGTTTAATAATCATGATACATTTTTAATTGAGGTCCGCACTGAATGACGCCAGAGAGATGTCTTTGCACTGAACAACACAACCTGGGGACTCACTGGTATACTGCGCCACCAGGATAGCGGGAGAGCTGACTACCGCTGACGGCGGGTCGTCAGCGGAATCCCCCCCTGACCTGGTCTCGCTCCTTGTGCTCGCACAGTTCTAAAAAAAAAAACATTCATATAACATTCAGGGGGATTTCAGGTCTGTCTGTCTATCTTTCAATCTGTCTGCGGGATATGCCTGTGTATGCTGTCTGATGCCGTCCATACATCTGTATGTCTCTGTCTGATGTTTGTCTGTCTGTGTATGTTTGATCTATCCGTCGATCTGATTGTTACTGTGCTACTTACGGGGATTAAACCGGGGCAGTTGTCCACCTCACAAAGCCTGGTGACACAGTGGAGGTAGAACCTGGAGACAGTATCATTACTGTGTTCCACAAATCGGAACGCCTCAAAGGAGAAGTATGCCTTCTGACCAGCGCCGTTCTCTACCACCACTGTTTGTCCATCCTTTGTACATCTTGGATGAGAAAGAGCATACAAGTCTTGGGATTGGTCATTGGGAGGAATAGAACATAAGCACTATGGCGGACATAGAGCAGCGTTTCTCAAATTCTTGGTCGCAAGTTCGCAACCACACAGATGGATCACAAAGGATTTGAATTGAGTTGCCAAAAACATTGGCCAAATCTTTGATTGCATTGGCCAAGTCATCTGCAGTACATATTTTGTCCACATGGAGGCGTGGCCGTTTCTACCCAAAGGCAGAGGATTGCAGCTATCCTCTCACATCCAGCCTAAACCTTGCGGGCTCACATACTAAAGGCAGTGTACGAATTATACCACGGTCTCTGGGGGAGGGGGGATGGCAAACTTCATTCATGGGCTACGCAAACTTCAAACCACAAGATAAAAAAACATGTTTGACCACGTTTGACTGTTAAATCAACTAATCGACTAACGCGATAAGAGCAGCCAGCCTATAGCGGCAGCCTAACCATGAACAATATGCCATTATTATTAATAATACAGCTATAACACAACACAATCCTCTCACTGCCTGGAGAGACGCAACGCCACATACACTACATGCTACACTACAGGCGCGCAGGTGACAGTCTTTTAAGCATGTAACAGCTCATGTGACTTGGGTAGTCGGGCTGCAGGCAGCGCCCCAACACATTACCGCACCTCTAGCGCGGTAATAACAAGCATTAGGCTACGTTTTTTTCATGAATCAGAAACTCAAAGTATAATTTTATTTATCTTATTTTACACCTTTGAGAAAAACCATGCCCAAAGTAGCATTTATTTGGCTATCATATCAATATTTTAGAGCTCCCCTAAAATTTCACAAACCATGTTTCCAGGGGAGCTCATGTCACCACTAGGGCAGCTATAGCTCCCCTGCTCCCCCTTAATTCGCACACTGACTAAAGGTGTTCTGGCTGTACAACCAGGTAACGTTTTTAGAAATTGTCAAGTCTATGATAACAAATGAATTGAATGTTGAGGTTAAATTTGGTGCTTTGATAGAAAAAGTTTGGGAAACACTGACCAAGAGGAACAATGAAGTTTGAAATAAAAATGTACGATATGGAGACTCACCCTACGAAAAGATCATAATAGGTGTTGTTGAAGGGTGAGTCAGTGGTAGTTGCAAAACATCGGTCGAGTAGCACATTAAACCTTAGGAAGAAGGAAGGAAGTATAGACAATCATGAATCGCAAAAGTATCTATCTATCTTTAATGTTAGGGATGGCACCATCCCTGAATTACCTTTCTGTTAAATTTGTCGCCCTAACAATCACAAAAATCCTGGTCTTCAGGGTTATCCCCGAAGTTGGAACAACTAGGGGAGTGGTGTAGCTTTCATCCTATTCCATAGAAAAAGAAGTAATGCTATCAGGCTATCAAATCTGCTTTGAACACAAAAAGGGTTTTGTCCTTGACAGGAATACTGAGCCGAAAAGCCGGAGCAAAACTTACGTTGTAAAGTGCCATATCCAGAGTGCTGATGAAACTACCGTTATTCTCATTAACGGCATAACTCACACCCAATCTATAATTAATAGACACAGATACATGCATAGATTTATAAGAGAACTCCTAGCAGTGATATTACATTACAATATGCATTTGTAATGGCACACAATTAACATAAATGACCAAAAAAAAAGAATGAGGGAATAAAAGCGTATAAAGTTGGTTGGGTCGTCGGTGTACTACTTACACTGCAACTTCTGTGTGGTTCACAAAATATTGCAAGGGGTATTTGCAAAGAAAATTGTATTTTATCTGCTTGCGATAAGTGATGACACCAGCAGCAGGGTCACGGGAAGCGACGAATCCCATGACTTTTACATGTTGGATATTTGAGAAGTCGGAAAACACACCTGTACCGATCTCATTGGTTACCTGTCAACAGAAATGGTTAAGTCCAATTTCACCTTTTTATTTAAAAGGTGTAATTTCAATTATGTTGACACAGGATAATGACATATTTTTCATACTCTGGTTGACACATTTTTCTAAGACATCGGCCTCACGTCATAATTGAAGACTGTTCTATTTTTTCTATTTATTAATGTTCTCAATGTGGAACAGGCATCAAACGGTCCTATCCGAGTACCTCGGTTACGCAATCGCAGTAACTTTCTTCACTTTCATTCATGGAGACTCTGAATCTCAGTACAGGCGGGTCGGCCTCCCAGTCTGGTGTCCCACGGCACGCTTCCTTGAAAAACTCTCCATTCAGAGCCATATTAGTGTCGTCATAAAGAGCTTCGTAAATGGGGCAGATAAAGATGCTCAACTCCATGTATTCTGGGTTGCAGTTCACCAATATGTCGTCATTTTCTAGTAAGCAAAATAAAGTAATTGAAAAACATGAATAGGAATACACTTGATGTTATTATGAATTCTGTAATCAATGTTTGTTCAAGGATGGAGACTACTACAAACCTGGAGCTCTGTATGTAGTGCCTGCAGAACACACCGCTTTTGGCGACAGAACTTCCTGTGCGTCCACTAACCAAAGCTGGAGCACAAGGATAAACAGCCACATTGTTCTAGACAGCGAGGAAATAAAGAAAAAAGAGAGACGGGCTCCTAATAAACAATATACTTACATTCGAATTTGATGAGTTTAATGTAAATAATAACATGTTAAACAATGATCTGAAAAAAAACATTACGGACGATGATGTAGCACTGGCCGTCAAATTGTTAAAAAATGTTTACTAAGATGTGTTTTATTTAACATTTCCCTCTATGGTAGACAACTTAGCATTCAACCATTAACAGAAGTTTGGGATCAAATGTGGATCTGTTAATTCCTGCCCAATTGGGGTTCAAAAGAGGAAAATGCAATCATTGCTCGTAATTAAGAATAAAATAACATAAACCAATCCTTAGCTGTAGGGATTTTAAAGAACTAAACTGACACATAATCAAAAGATGCTTGGTCCAAATGCAAGTAAAAGTAGCAGCCTGAAAGCAAAAAAATATAAAGCAATATAATAAAACCAGAAATAGTTAAACTGAGACGTATTTAAATAGATTAAACAACATTTGCACACAGTCACTCGCAACCAGTTGACTCACCTGTTATTCTTCTGCTACTTCTTGATACCATATCAATTGCATTGTCCATCCATTTATATGTGCCACAGAGGAGCAGAAGGGTGTGAGTGGGATGATCACAGACAATAGAGTAACCTGAGCTGTTTGTCTTACAGAATTTTCAAATGCCAAAAATATTAGAGCCTTTTAAACAACACTGAGAAGAAGACTGAATATGACTTAACAAAACAGTTTTATCTTTAACACATAATTCTATGACACAAACATTTGATTTCGAACTAAGTGAATTCAAGAATTGTAACTATCCAAAATAGACATAACAGTTTGTGTTATGATGCAGTCCAGAAATAAGAAATAACTCTGTCATAAAGCAATGTATATTAATGTTTGGCAGGTAAAGGGGGGCGGGGTTACATATGCCCCCCCCCCCAAACAAATTGGATTGGCTAGACCAAATAAAAAGGGCAGTTCAAAGGATTTGAGCATGTGAATCAAAATCAAACTGTTTTAACTTCATAATGTTACACAATGTTTTTTATTATACGCATTGAATTGTTCTTTTTTGCAGACTGATTATTGGATGCTCTCCCTCACTCTCCCTCATCTTCAACCACTTATCCGGGGTCAGGTCGGGGCAGCACCTCTAGCTGATTATCGGATGTGATATTTGTATTAAAAAAAACAAAAAAAATGAAAGGGGCGGAGTAACGCCTTATTTCCTGTTCCTGTTAAAACAAGTGAATGAAGCTTTCGGACAGGGATTTTTATGAATGTGTTGCTACGCTTGCCAATCTTGATAGGTTGTTGATTTGAAACCTTAAGACTATTTTAATGAGTTTACTCGTTCTGGCCGAGTTGATTGTCTATCAACAATCATATTACACAATTACAGATCCCTGCATCCAGCAACATGATTGAACAAATATGAAGTGAGAGATAGTGAGACGCCATGTTCATCCAGACCTGAGCAGTCTGCCATTAGACCGAGATATTAATCCGATTTGTAAATCCTCTGATGACACCATTTCACTTTTGTGATTTTAAATCCAGTGATAAACATCTCATTGTTGCTCCCTTGGCTCTTTTGTGCAAAATAATGAAAGGATCTTTTCATTATTATGATTATTGATACCCTAAGGAAAGATTCCAGTTGTCCTATCAAATATCAGTGTTACCTTATTACTACTACAATTGCATTCTAGCTGAAAAGACACTAGAAAATTAGAAAGCACTAATGTAACAGACTGTACAGTCATTGTACAGTACATTCTGCTCTCTTGCTCACCAACAGTGGAGTCCCCTGGCATGGCAGAGGTTTGGACGCTGAACGAGTATCTCATCCAGTTGTTCTCTTCGGCCATTACTGCGAAATATTGGCTGAACTGTTGTCAGAGCAAGACATTGCGGTGCGCAATGAACTTATTCCTGACTGTTGAATCATGGCCTTTGACTGCTTCAATCCGATACACGTTTTCTTAGGAAAAATCTATTGGTTTGTCTTTCAGTAAGTGTTTGGTTGTGAGATAACTTTTGAGATGCGAACCATTCATCATTTTAGTGCTTATATCTGGCCGTCAGTTTAGCTTGTAATTGTGGATGTTTGTGTGCTCTACAATCCAATAAAAAACTGATATTGGAACCAAAAAATTACAGGAATGGCTAAACTTATTTTAAACCCTATTTTAAAGATCTTATGGTTTATGTATTTCCATTCGTACTAGTATTTTGATATTATAATGTTTTTATATCAATTATATTACTTTTGTTGGTACGTGTACCACAGTTTGAAAACCAATGAAGCATCCATGTTTGCTCAAGTGTGTCTGACTCACCTGTGTTCTGTTTGACGGCTCAAGTCTTACTCGGTTCCTCTCCTTGTAACTGTCATACCCTGAATAATCCTAGCTGTGTTAGCCTCCTCCAAACCGCTGAGGTGAATGAACTCTGGTTGTCCAAGTTCTATGTGTGTATGTATGTATGTTCTATGTATATGTTTATACTTTAATTGGTCATTAGTCATGTCTCCAGACATGTTCAAAAGAGATAACGTGAGGCCCCATAGGGTCACTTAGCATGTGCAAAGTTGTTTGTTATAGCGCCTAACATTGCGCCATTCACACACTGATGGTGGTGTCAACGACGCAGGGCAACAAACAGCTTGTAGTTAGGGTGGGTGGCTTGCTCAGAATCAGGGACTCCTCGACACTCAGCTAGGAGAAGCAGGGGATCGAACTAGGAACCTTCCGGTGACCAGCCAACCCGCTCTACCGCCTGAGCCACATGCCACTAGAACACGCACCGCAGTACACAATGCAAATGCATAATTTTACCATAATGTGGTAGATCTGATTCATCCAATAACATGGCTGAACAATCCATATGTTGTCTACATAAATTGTCAATTGGAAAATAAGTGTAACTACAAGCTTGAACGCGTTGTACTACCCGAGACTGGCCTCTGACGGGTCGTAGACACAAAAATAAACACTATATGGAGAGGTTGCTGTGTTTAAATCAAGGAGAAGTTTGCTCAGATATCCAGAACACAGAATAAATAGCTCTCATGATAAATAATGGGAATATGATTAAATACAATAAATAAAATAAATCATAAGTGCCGAAGGAAAACAAAAGGGAAATCAAAATACATAGATACAACAATGTTAGATCCCAAAAGCCACGCATTTATATGCAAATAACAAATATTTGTTAAAGATAGGGTTAGTAATACTAATAATCACTTATAATGTTTTATAGTTTTGTATGTGTCTGATATGGCCTCAATTTATAGTTTAACAAATTATTTATAGTTAAATATATACAGATGTGGCTCCCCGACATTACAATTGGTCCCGTTCATGCTGGCCACACTGCCCCCAGTGGTCGTTCGATGAAATGACTTGTGTTGTGTTTGTGTCTCCAACTGTAGTGTCTTCTTCCATGTAATCCTTTGTTTAGTCGAATCACAAAGAGTTGAACACAGGGCCAACTTTAACCTTTTCTTAACATTCCCTTGATTCCATTCATTGCACTTCCACAACAAAGGGTGTACCCTGAGCCTCACCCAGACAAGGCTCAGAGTATGTTCCGCTTTGTGTCGGCTGAGCCTTGGATGTAACCAAAGACAGTTGGGATATGTCAAGACAACAGCACAGAATGGATGCAAAATTGCCCTAATAAAAGTTCATGATCTGGACATGTGAACTAATTCAAAGCCGAATTCAATGACTCACGGAGTGTCTTGGTGTCTAAAATGTTGTTTTGTATTTCTTGTAAGCCAATCGGGAAATGGTGTTCTCTCCATCACTTCAACTTAAGTTACAGAATTTGTATAATTTATCTGACCTTTGACCTTGATGACATCACAAACATGTTTCCTGTTACAAGACCGATACCAAAGACAGATTTTACAGTCTGTTTTAACATTTTTCAACTCTTTTTCCAAAATGATGACAAACCATTATATTTTATTATTCTCATTTATTTAGCATATTTCTAAGTGGTCGAGATTAAGGCAAATCGTGTGTGTCCAAGAAGAAAATGCTTCCTCCTAAAGTCATAATTTAAAAGACCAGTGAAGGAATGGTGAAATGTCTTGGGACAGCTCAGCGTGAGTTGGAGTTCCTTGGGCATTCATGCATTCGGTAGGCACACATGTAGAAGATACCTGAGAATAATCATATAACAGGATTAACATCAAAAGTAATGACATAACACGACAATCAACACTGATACAAATTTGAATGGCAACCAAACAAGAACATTGGGTCATAGCACCTCCTAGTGATCAAGAGCGGCAAATTGTCATACACACCTGAGAAGAAAGTGAGTACCACGGCCACCCAGCCCATAATGTAGGACCAGGAAAATCGCCAGTTTCCATAGCGTTTCCCAAAGTAGTTCACCGTAACCCCTGTGTATACAGCCATCGCCAGCAGTACAAAGAAGCCTGCGAACAAGGTCCACAGCGTCAGCATCAACGACACTGTCTACGGTTCCGAGAGGTACACTTTATGATGGACGACTGTCGGTGATTCACCGCTTACATGAGATGAAGAAGAAGATGCCAGCTGCAAAGGTCTTGTCAAATCCGTCGAACGAGGAGTAGTGGATGAAGGCCATGACGCCGATGACCAGGCCGATGAAACACGCCAGCACGGAGAGGATCATGAAGGCTCTGGTAGCGTCCCAGTAAGCTGTGGGAGGGGAGCAGCACAGGGAGAGGTCATTCGGCCTACTACACTTTCGGCCGTATTACCCTGGTTCTAACCATCATGGTTCTTGGTTCTAACCACTTTGCAGGGTGGTGACTGATGCTGGTGTCCGAATCCCGCATTCAGCTCCGTCGTTTAGAACCAAGATGGTGCTGACATGACCGCTAGGAGACTCATGGAGGGGTAATACGAGTATAAGAAAGACAGCAGAGTGAGTGCGTGGAAGCATTCAGATGGCGATTATGTGAAATCATTTTGAATTCTATCTTCAGTTATAGTCCTTCGCCGTGGTATCACCTCCCCATGGCACTGGTTTGGACTGGTTTTGACACTCCAAGCCTGGTCTGAACACAGTACTCTGGGAAGGACAAGCCAAGGGATTTATTGATAGTATTTCTAGAGAAGAAAGTCGAGCCTCCTCGGGAGTCATGGTGGGTTGCCATCATGCTTCCTTTCTATAGGATATACAGACAGGGGACTCCACACCTCTCTCTCCAGAGCAGCCAGGGTTAGGGTGATGTGTCTTGCTCAGGTACACCTCGACACTCGGCTACGAGGAGCCGGGGGTCGAACCAGCAACTTCCTGAGCCACTTGCCGCCCCTAGCACTTGTAGTCAGCCACACTCTTCCTTACCGATGCTGTCTGTGTGTGTCATGCATTTCCCGGGCACACAGTATCGCCAGAGGCCCTGGTGCATGTAGTTGTTGGAGTGACGGTACTGCATCCAGTAGTCGGTTGCCGTGGAGACCATGAGGAGTATGTTCCCCACGCCGGCACAGAACAGCCCTCCACCCATGAAGCTGTACATCCTGCCACAACACGAGTCAATGATAGAAGGACGTGAATTAAAAAGAGAACAAACTATAGGCCTATCTGTTTAGATGGGGCAAAGTAGAAGGCGAGGGGATTGCACAACCAACAGTTGGTCACATTAGGCCCCTAAATGAGTTAAAAATTAAATTGATGACACACACAAGAATTTGACACACATGTCAAATCATAAAATGACCGTCTACCTTATTTCGTTATCTCACGGTAAACGTGAGAATCTCCTAAATGACGTGGGTCGTGAACGCACGGCGGAGCGCGGTATTGCCTCGGGGTGGTGGAGGAGTTTTGTTTGGGCATAGGAAACCGGGCGAACACACAGCCTGCCGGGACAAAGGGGGGCACGCACAGAGCCCCAGCCAATCACAGGGGATCAGTTTTGTTTTTTAGGGAATTTGCTGAAAATACAAAATTGTTAAAGCGCTGTGCAAGTCCCCTATGATAGTGATGACACATGGCTTTCGATTCACTGCGCCGCACGGCCCCTCCAGCTAAGCGGATGATGTGCAATAGGCCTCCACCATGCAGAAGCTGCGAACGATTAATTAGCTTATTTCAATTTGATATGTTTGTGAAAGCAAAAATAAAAATGTAGGCCTACCTTTGATGGACATTTGCAGAATTTATTTTGCTGAAATACATCACCCGTTACGCTGAAAAGTCGATGACAATAGAAAAACTGAAAAATAGCGAAACAAACATAAATTGTTAATTTACCCCAAACAATTAATGGTGAATTCGTGTCTTGTTTTTTTGATTTTGAAAAGTTTGTAAGAACCCGAGTTATCATGAACAGTAGAACGGGCTGGCGTGGCGTAAGATCCCTCATATCCATGATCTATCTGTAAGCATAGCTGCTCATTAAAGGATGAATTTGATTTCAATGTAACTTTTAATGTCAAGTGTCTTATGACTAAATAGCAAAATAGACATGGTGGTGCATTATGTCTTCTTCCCAATGTGCTACCACAGCCATTTTATTTTTTAAATAAAGCGATACTGTTCAAACGAGGCGTATGATCATATCATCACGGTCGTTTAGAATTTAAATGATAATTAAATTGTGACCTGGGATTATATTTTAATTGCATTTACTAATGGGTTTTCTAACTTTATTTTTCTACATAAATATTAAACCAATCATAACACTGGGAACATTTAAACGTCCAGGGAGAGCATAGGACTGCCTGACCTTGGACATTCACTTTTGGCCATACATTTCCATGAGTTTAAATAATAATGTAGGACCTATATATGACCACTAGGCGGTGCCTTTCTATCAGGGAAAAACACATCGGCCTGGTCCAGGATTATCAGATGGTCACGCATTAATCTCTCCCGCCGCAGATGGAAGGATACAGTCACTGGGTTGGTCCACTGGCATAGTCATCTTTGACGCAGTAACCCCCTCGGGAAATGAAATCTGTCCGTTAGATAGCGGTTTGTTGATCTATTGCTTTGTTTCAATGGTAAACATGCTTTACTAATTTCCTAAATCCGTCCTCACCCCTCTCCCTGTCACGTAGCTGGACACCGGGGACAGCACAGATAGGCCTACACTAAAAACCATAAACTATCGGGTTGCAAATAAAGAAAAGCAACACAGGAAAAGTGTTTGCCTAATGGAACATTTGTCCTCTTATTTACTGAAACAAAACAAGGGCCAGGTTCATCTTTCTTTGAAATTAAAATCAATAAATACAGCTCCCAAGGCCATTTCGAATAGATTATTGTGCTCATGTTAATAATCTCATTGTGGGGCGCATAGGGAGCATTCCGTTTATGGATTGTCCCAGTTGGTAATCTTGAGATCAAACAATGTAATGGTTGTCAAAAGACACACGCACACACACACACACACACACACACACACACACACACACACACACACACACACACACACACACACAC